>JABSTR010003706.1:0-12708 GCA_013339765.2 Haemaphysalis longicornis
GGTCGCCGACCTCCTCCTCGAAAGGGGGCCCCATAACCACACCGGGGCGGTAAGGCTCATGGACCCAAGCGCTGCCCTGCTGCGGCTGCACGCGGCCGATCAGCCACCAACAGCAGCGGCTACACGGAGCGCTCCCTTCCAACCAAGCTGCGCACTGTGGCCTCCCGAAGCTACGCCCTGCGGCTTAACTGGCTGCCGGGCCACAGTGGCATCCGGGACAATGAGGACGCGGACGACGCCCGAGCCAGGGAGGCCCACCAGGAGGGCGCCCCAGTCTCCCAAAACGTGATCGCTTTCGACGAGGCCCGCACCGCCCTGCCCTGCATGGTGCAGACGATGCATCCCGACCCTCGGGTAGTGAGCGGCCAAGTGCCCCGACAGTTGCCTGCACGCATTAGCAGGGACGCCCTCTGCCTGCTTCTCCACATGCGGCTCAACTGCTGCAAAGTGGCGGAGTATCTGCACCGACAGGGGTGCAAGGACTGCCCAACATGTGCGGACTGTTCCGAACTGGAGACGCTGGAGCACCTACTCTGCTTCTGCACCCCCCCCCCCCCCGAGCCGAGAGCAGAGTTCCACCGAGCGCTCCAGCGTCGTGGCCTTCCCAGCGCCGGCATGGAGGACCTTTTGTTCCGAAGGGGCCTGCGGCAACCCAACGGGAAGTCTTCGCTTATCTGCTTCATTACCTGGAGACGACTGGCCTCACGCAGCGGCTAGCCCGGAGTGCAGTGATTGACTGATGCGCCCGGACTGACAGCTCTCTTTAGACCATTCTTTCTCTCACTCTCTCTCTCTCTCTCTTTCTCTCTCTACTTTATCCTATCACTCCCTTTCTACTTCCCTTCCACTCCATTGGGTTGTCTGCAGGAGTGCTCCCTGCTGAGCTCAAAATATCTCCAATAAATGTCCTTTCTTTTTCCTGTCACAAACCACAACCCCCGGTCCTATCCTGACAGTGTATTCGCTACTAGATGCCGCACGGCGCCATGTACACGCACCAGAGCGAGCGAAAAATATTTGATATCACGTTGACAGAGTGCGCTTGTTACGCTTTAGTGCCGCGGTTTGGCTGTTAAATTGCTCTCATCGCTGATTGTAGTTGTCAATTTAAATAATCCGTGTTTCTTGTGCCTGTTCACCTGCGCTAGATGTCTCGTCTTGGGAAGGCGGTTACGCCTCCGTGAAAAGCTGCTGGTCGAAAGTGAGAAAATCATTTGTGTATGGTGTCCGCAGTTAAAACTACCAATAAAAGGCCGAGCGCTTGTTCACTCGCGCCTCGAGCGCACGTTCGCCATGCTAAACATACTCACATAGGGAGATTGGCCAATATTTGTAAAAAAAACTCCAGCGTTCGCCGCGTGCCTCCAGCGCACATTCTTGAAGCCAAGCCTATGCATTTAGAGAGATTGGCCAACATTCCTCCGCCTCCACCCCCCCCTCAAAAAAAAAAGTCAGCGTTCGTCGTATTGCGGCCACACCGGCAACACAAAAAATTAATGGCTTACGCCCCTCGTTTCTTCGTCTTCGTGTTGTCGTGCGCATGCGCTCTGTTCCGTAGAAGAGCCGCGGCTGGAATGTCGTAGGTGCTGTTTTGTCCTTAAATCCACATGTCCCGGCCGCGAATAGTTCGCATGGCAGATGGGGAGCCCAAGCTTGTGAAGGCTCAGCGTGCAAAGCATCCGCTAGAGACGACATGCTGTGCTTGCAAGCTCAAACGAAAAGGTCGACCAAAATGACACACACTCTGGCAAGGCTCAACATACGTTCAATGAAATGACATGCCCCTGACATAAACCATGGCTACAGAAGGATACTACAGCTGAATCTTTGGTTGAATTGCGCTGGTTAAAACACAATACGGACTAAAAAGGACACCTACAGTTAACGTATTGACTGCGCACTGACAACTGTTTCTAAAATTGAAATTACAACACTGATGGAAGAAAAGCAAACATTTGAAATTTAATAAATAGGTGTCAGTGCGCACATTACACGCCAAGTGCATGTGTCGTTGTCAGTCCGTGCTGTGTTTTAACCAGCGCAATCAAACCAACGATGTATAACCAACTAGCCCGCCACCAGGCGCTACCTAAACCTAAATCTCTTTTTGGTATCCGTCAATGATCACCTCCAACACCTTCGCCATTTAGGTCTTGCACGTGAGTGTAAGCTCCCCTGAATTTTTTATCATGACCTGAAGGTAGCCTTTATTGCAATACAACGCCATTCCAGTGTGATCGGCGTATTCAGCCTAATCTTCTAGCCACGTTTCTTGTTCCAGTAGAAACCTCGTTTGTTTTGCGACACCGTGAATTTCTGGTCTTGTCGTCCACCTGACACCGCAGTCTTCTCCCACCGATGCGTACGTTTCTAAACTACGCACGCTTTTTCGGAACTTCCAGCCAAATCGACCAGGGCCTCTACGCTGAGAGAGAGAGACAGAGAGAGAAAGAAAGACGTGCTTTATTTGAGGCCTGTGCGAGAGCACTCTTGCTGTCTGCATCAGTGCTGGCCCGTTAGGGTGGTTGAGAAGTCAGGGAAGGCGGGTGGGATGGTAGGAATGTCTGTGGTAGGTACCCAATACGCCTCTTGGACCCTCGTCGGTATAGACAAACGTCTACGCTGAGAGACGTTTGCGTCTTATTGGCCTCATCAATGATAACCATGTTTACGCGCACAAGGACAGTGTTCGAAGCGGTATTATTCTCCCTATGTTTGCGTTTTTTGTTACTCTGGCGGCGGTCTTTAACTGAACTTACGGTCAAGTACCAAAGGAATAACACTAATGCCCCTTTAGGTTCCTAATCCGGGCTAATGTGGGGCTAACTCCGGGCTTCCTGTCCATAAATACTACACCTACAACAGCCTAACTTTTCTAGCATTCAGTCTTTTTTGAGCTCTGCCACGTGTCATAAGTGAGAATGGCAACGAAGCTTTGGAGGCCAACGGATGTTCCTGCGCGTTCTAGGAACAGTGCCGCCTATACCTATCACTAAACTGCTCCGGATTTGTCTTTTTTCCCTTCCTCCACGACTAAGTCCATAAGTAGAGGAGCATTGCCGGCCTCGTCTTTTTAACTTACATGAAGCCTGCACGCTGTTCGTTTGCTTTTTATCAGAACCATTACCTAACCGTATGCTCCGTGCGGGAGGGCGAGTCACTAGCCAAGAATAAAACAGACAACCACCACCACCAGGTGCCGAACTTCTTATGTCCCTAGCACTTGAACACTATCGAATTCATAAAGAACAGCATAGTGAATTTTAAGTGGAAATAATTTTATCGCGCAGAAAAGGCAGTATACATTTTTACTTCCACTGCAGCGGGATACGTAGAGGAGGAATTAAATGAAGTACGAGTGTAGCGTGCAGCTCCGGCGCTTGCTGCACCACCTGGTTCCAATGACAGTAAACTCCGCCGAAGCCCACTTCTTGAAAAGCTTTTGGGAGAGCAGCCTGCATTTATGGGGTACTCTTGATCGATAAGCGAGGCCGGCGATTTACTTCAGGGCGCCTCCTAGGGCCGCGCCGCCACCGAGCAGACTTGTTAGCTGCAATCAGCAAGCGGCGCACCTGGCCCCCCAATATAGCAGATAGCTTGCACCACCGCAATGAAGAGTGGCGACAGAGCGTAAGGCGGTGCCTCAACATAAATGACCGTCGTCGCTTCTTAATCGAGCATTTCCTCTTATAGTAATTACACTCTGAAACGATGTAAAGAACTGTGCATTCGCGCAGTTCACTTACTTTGCAGCCAGATGGTGCGCCATGCGTCACGGGCTCTTGTCTCCGCTGTTCACATTTCTGTTAATGCCCCCTGTAGGTTTAGAAATAATAGATTTATTCTTTTTCTGTTCGCACTTACCACCTTCGCGTAAGTTTTACCACCCTATGTCACAAAATTTGTAGACCACTTGCCATATATTCTAACAATCTGTTCCTTTTCAAATGGTAAGAAAGTCACCGATCAAACGATCAAAATTTTCAGTGCGTATTACATTCGAAACCTAACTGTGCTTTTGAATTGCTATTTTTTTGCGTTTAGAAGCCGCTGTTAATGAACGTAGATCTGGCATGAGAATTTTTATGGAAGGGAAAATGGTAGAAATATTGTAAGGACGGTGGTAGCAGAAGGCAGACCAGTGCGTGCAAATCATTTTATTCTAAGGCCGAGCTGGAAGGCAGGAAGATGGCCACCAAATCAGGTTACCGATGATCATAGTTTAAACAGGGAAGAGTGGGTGATGTTAGTATGCGCAGAGATGAACCCGTGGCCGCACACGAGCGGCAGTGATGATTGCACTCCACACTGACAAATAACTTTCAGTCACAAACGAGGCTACCACTACCCTCACACCAATTCCCACCCCGGGGCGAGAGCAGCCGCCTGCTAGCGATGTGCTGCTCATCGCGCCTGTGAAAGCCTTGAGGCGGGAAACGAAAACAATCTGCATTCTGGGATGATGGTGGTCCGGACATCTGCAAACGGTGGTGATGCGGTAGTTGACAGGCGAGGTAGACTGAAGAATCTTGTGAGGACCAAGGAAGCGGTGGAGGAATTTTTCGCACAGGCCTGGAGAGGGAACCGGTGTCCTACCAAGACTTCGTCTCCAGGTAGGAAATAAACGAACCCGAGAACAGCGTCGTAGTGACCTTTCCGGCTGTAATAGCGGCAGCATCTTCTGCATTTAGCGCCAGTAAAAATTATCATCCGCATGCTTTCAGAATCCCTATCAGCGTTGCCTGAACAGCGTCAGCAGTGCCAGGCACTGTCAACGGCGACTCATTTTTCGGGCCCACCATCAGCGTTCGAGGTCCTTAGGCTGTTGTGGTCAGTCCCAAAGGAGCGCTCGGTGATTGAGTAGACCTCCGTTGTCCTAGGCTGAGTGTGGAGGATACGACGAGTTGGCGGAGGGGGCAACAATCCCCTAGTAACGGTGACGCGAGTTGCGTCCGCTGCATAGACGACAAGGGGATGTTTGCAGAACGGGCGCTCTACGCGCCGCCTTTTGTGACGAATGTCCACTGATATTCGGCTGCTAGTACGAGCGGGCTTATCACCTTGGCGGCGACATTTTGAGCGCTGGTTTGGGTCAGCCTCGTGGTGCGGTTTCGAGGCGCCCAAGTCCAGGAACACCGATGATGGGCGCAAAACCGGAGTCGCCGTTGGCAGTGCGTGTACGAAAGGTGTTGGGCAAGACGGCGCGATGACTCGTGGGAGTGCCCCTCAGGAGTACCGGCGACGCAGCTTGTTTTGGTGACAGGTGCTTAGGGCATTGCTGGTGACGTCGGTGCCGCTTCGTGGAAGCACGATGAACTGGTTGCGACATGGAGCCGGTACGCACCTGGGCACGGGCTGCCGGGGCGTCGGGCTTTGTGAGCGCTTGCTCTTCAAAGACGCGCGAAAGCTCTTGCACCGAGTGCAGCAGCGCTGTAGTCGTGGATGATTTGTCAACGTGCTGTTCAGCGCGGTTTTGGCGCGTCGTTATTAGCGGTGGGAGGTCGGAATGTAGACATTCTGGTGAGTGGCTTCACTCCCTCAATATTCTAGTATAGGCGTTCATGGCAGCACATTTGGAGACGTGAGTTCGTCGGGGTTGGGTTTCAATGTCACTATTTGCGTATCGTTCCAGTTATGCTGTGATTGCACCGGCGCAAGGCAGAGTGTCAGCGCCGCGCAGGATATGATGCGCCAGGTGGGGTAGCAACCGACCGGGTATATAGGATGGAATGGTTATGGAGCACTCCCCGGAGCCTTTGCATGGGGTGGAAGGAGGGGAATGGAGGGCTGTCATTGGCTGTGAGTGTTTTCAGTGTAGGTGTGGCTGCCGCGCTGGTGGTGGAGTCTACGATGGCAATACTCGTGGCAGGAAACGACGCCGATGGTGCAGAAGGTACGATGTGGGGTAGAACCATGGGCATGAAAATTATTTATGCAGCAAGCGAAAGTAATTCTCCATAACCTCGGGACAGCACAGCGGTTTGAGATAGGTGGCGAGGCAGTGGAATTGGTTAGCGAATATATCTACTTAGGGGAAGTGGTGACCCCAGATCCCAACAATGAGGCAGAGATAATTAGAAGGATAAGAATAGGGTGGAGTGCATACGGCAGACATTCTCAGATAATAAATGGCAGCCTACCATTGTCCCTGAAGAAGAAAGTGTATGACAGCTGCATCTTACCAGTACTCACCTATGGCGCAGAAACTTGGAGGCTGTCTAAGATGGTTCTACTGAAATTCAGAACGACTCAGCGGGCAATGGAGCGGAAGATGACACGTGTAATAACAAGGGACAACAAGAGAGCGGAGTGGGTCAGGGAATAAACGCGTGTTAACGAGATATTAGAAATTTAGAAGAAACATGAACGTGGGGAGGGAATGTAATGCGAAGGGAAGATAACCGTTGGTCATTAGGGTAACCGAGTAGATCCCTAGAGAAGAAAAGCGTTGCAGGGGGCAGCGGAAAGTTAGATGGGCATCTGATATGAAGTAGTTTGCGGGGATAAGTAGGTCGCAGTTAGCACAGGACCAGGGTGATTGGAGATTATTGGGAGAGGCCTTTGCACTGCAGTGGGTGTTAGATAGGCTGGTGATGATGACGATGATGACCGAAATATTTTCGCTGATAATCGTGTCCAGTTCCAGCGCTACCACAGAAATTACAGTCTTCCTGTTCGCAGCTAGCAAGAGGACTCGCACCTTTCCTATTGTTTTCCGCGTATTTTGCCCTCCGATACCGCCTACGTTCAACATTTCCTCGCCCAAATTTTTGCCATTCGAGCCTTCCGAAAGCACTGCCTGTATTGAAGCTCCACTGGATTCCCCTATCGAAGAGAACCCGGTAGCACCCTTATGTTGTCGTGCCTGCTGTTCAATTGAGAGAGCGTCCAGCAGCACGACGGAGGATGCTTGTTTCCCGACCAGGATGACCGGTACAGACGTGACGTTCTCCATGTCGTTATCAGTGCTGTCTGCAGGGCAAGCGAATTCTGCGTGCCCTCTCGTGCCATTGCCACATTTTGGCTGGATTCTGTTTTTATTCGCTAAGTTGCTCTGCGTGAGACAACGAAGACACCGTGCAGCATATGCGAGACTCTCCCTTTTGCGCGGAAGGCTGTTCTTCGGCATCACAGACTTCGTCAGAGTGCGTTCCTGAGTGGCAATACAAGCACTGCTGCTGCTTGCTCGCTGAGCCTTGCAAAGCCGAGCTCTTTGGATTGCTACGCGGGTGGTTGCGTCTTCGTGCATCTTTCTCTTTGGTGGAATGAATATTCTCTTCCGCGGGTTCAGCAACAGCTTCTCGACACCTAGGCCCGTGGTAGACGAAGAATTCCAAAAACACTTCAAGCTCTTGGTCAGGAGAGGCCGTGAGACCGGTTCAGTACCCCTGGGGGTTTGATGAAGCGCCACATGCGAAATATGACGTCTTTCGCTCCGCCTTACACCGCAGAACCAAGCCTGTCGGTAGAACCCTTAAAAGGTTTTTACCAAGGATGGTATAATATGTCGTGGAGCTCGTGCCAAACGCCTTGAGTCGACCGATATGGACCTGAGCCCGATCAAAACGTCGCCTCAGTTCTCGGATGCCCGATGACGATGACACTGGTTTCAGGTTAAGAAGGCCTCGCAGATGATCTTGCACGATGATTAGGTCATGTCCAAACAACGTTTTCTGTATCTCGATGGCGTTGTTTTAGCAGTCATCGTTAGTTTGCCGTCAGGATGGGGCTGATTCAGCTGTTATATTCACGAAGCTGCTCAAGTAGTGGAACTTGTCATTTTTGTGGAGCTCATCGTTGTTGGGAAGGGCTGCCGAAAACGGCGTCCACAGACGCTGTCACGATCTGCCGTTCCCATCAAATTGGCGATGCTCTAGTAGAGGAAGCTTGCACTTGCCGGATGCTATTGAGTGGACGGTCGGCGGCCGTGGTGAGGAAGGCCGGTGTTCTTGTAGCTTGAGACGTAGATTCGCGGTCCTGCTGACGACCTTGTCGCAGCATCGTCCAGTGTCTAACGTCTCGCTGTTCACTAGGTCATCTGGTGTCTCATCAAAGATCGCCTCGTGCATCTTCGCTATTTTGTCATAAAATGAGCCGATTCACTCTATTCCTACACTCACCGCGCCGGCAGTCGCCTCTCTATTTCCCCTTATGTGGTCTTCCGCTTGTGTTAGAAGACCATGCAGTTGCGCTTGCAGGCTGCGGCGTCCTCAAAGCTGTTATTTATACGGTCGCGCAGAGCTGCGAACTCGCCCAGATTGCAGGCGCAACGTCGTTTTGTTGGCTATTCGCGGCTCCCTGCGTAGTTGGGCTTGGCTTGGAATGACACGCCTTGATGGGGTGACACTTTTAAATTCATTGTGCTTGAAAGCGGGCGCGAGCCGGTGCAGCGACGAGAACATGCGACAGCTCGTGAGGAGCATAATGAAAATGATAATGATCAGTGCCATCTGCCAGAACGGGTGAAGAAGAGAAAGTCAGAACATATACAAAGGAAGCTTATTGCACAGTTATCTGAGTTCTGATTTTTTGTGTCAGTACTTCTCTAAGAAGGATGATTGGAAGTACAGGCGGGGACAATATATTCCTGAACAGGGGACGCGCGGCTGAAACTGCCGCTGCGCACTCTGGAGGCACGGCGCCAGCTGTCGAGACCGCATCCTTGTTCACCCATATGCATGCACATTTTCACGCTTTTGGCAGCCGCGCTTCTATTCTGAGTAACGCGCCTTGCTTGTGGTGCGATTGCGATGGCGTGTAAGGTTGTTTTCCAGGCGTGTTGATTTATTATTACCCTGAATGTTCTCTGTGATGTTTGCTATTTTTACCCAACTGAAACGAACGAAAAGAAAAGGTATTCTGAGGCACGATCAGCCTGAACATGAAGAACGTAAGGGCAAACGCAGTGAATTGGGCCGCCTGGAAGTTGGCTGGCAGTCGGTGCGAAAGGGGGTGCTACGAAACCGTCACGCCGTGCCGCGTAGCTGACAATCGAAGCGAGGCTGCCGAAGCGGGTAAGTTTGCGAGCCTGCGATTAAGGAAGGACGCACATGCGCGTTGAGCCAGTATCGACAGCAAGCGCCCTGCGTCCGGAGTGCGCAGCGGCAGCTTTCGCCACGGGCTCACGTGGTCCGGAATAATCTGTTCCCTCCTGTACATATGTTTGTTGCTGCTTCATCAAAGAACACGTTTTTTGCTCATCCTGTTATTTCATCGGACAGAGCGTACTTTTATACATGTTAATAGGTTTGGCTAAACAATGATAGTTTAATATTGAATCAGGAAGTGCATTTTAGGAAGGATGCAGAGAGTGCAGAAAAAATAAAGTTCAGTACGTTTTGGTAGCATGCCAAAGAATGAAGAGACAGTTCGTCTCGCAGTCTTGAATGCCGGCCAAGTTTCCTTGCTATTTGCATTCTGGCGCCCTCTTAGGTGTAAATAATAACACTCCAGTGGACGGGCAAGACATTTTTCTGCACACTAAAAAATAATGTAGAGAAATACTACCTCCTAAGCATCATACATAAAAAACAGCTAGAAATATTTGTACAGAAGGTATCACTCTAAACAATACGGTGCACCACCTCTGTTGCACTTCCTCACTTCCTTTCCGAAAAGAGAAACGTTGACGCAACCACGGTAATATCAACCCCCTGCACTTAGCTAAAGTACCGTAGGGATGATCCTGATGCCGGCAACCTGAATAGATTGATCTGTTCCCTCAATCCTCCTGTGTATACATAACCTCACCAAAGCTACCGCGTTTAGGTAGAGGCCATTATCCCAATGTTTTCCGTCAAACCAGGTTGTGCCCCTCTCTGAAGTATGTGCAGGATGGCACAGTTATACTTGCAAGTGCAAGTGGGCTTCTGACTACGGCTGGAAGCATGAAAAAACCGCACAACACGAGTTGCCCAACTGCTGATGACCCGTTGACTCAGCCTGACTGCTTTTACGTGTTCTTCACCAAACAAACCGTGTCCTAATCAACTAGACTGATGCCGATTGCTTTACGAGTCAACCCATACAGTTTTACATGGATGCCCCACCACGCGTCCCCCGCCTATCTTGCGCCTCATTTCTGTTTGCAGGCTTATTTAGGGACAAGAATAAAATGAAGCACTGCCGACAAACCAAAATGAGAAATTTTTACAGGTTATTTTTTGGGCACCAAACGAAAATATGTAAGCCATCACTTGCGCCTCAAGGTAACCCACCAATTGCTGTTTGTGAAGCGCACCTGGGCTTGTTCGGGTATCAGCCACACAATGACTATAGCCACACAGTGGAAGGCCAGATTGTTGAAATTTCAACAGTGTACATCGCACAATGCTCCGATATTTGTGGTGCTCTCAAAAACCACTAACTGTTGAGAGAATTTCACCTTCGTTTAAAGTGAGAGGGGAGCTGAGGAACAAAAGCACCGATGCTCTCATTTCTCTTTAACTTGCTAATAATAACCTAAGCTTCTGACAAGGCATTTAAAAATATCTATTTATCCAGAAGGCCTTCGCATGGCTGTACTGCTGGAAATGAGGTAGCGACGTCGCGACCGATTAAGAAATGCAGACACGGTACAATATAGTTATTCTTACATATTGCTGGTGCACTTAACTGTATCAGACTTAAGTGTGTGCGTTACAAAAAGTATATCTGTATCACATTTCATTCGAAGTACATAGTCTGGCAAGGAAAGTTTTTTTTTAAATGTGCCCTCACCGGCACTGTGTCTAAGGAGAATTCGAAGGCACCATTTTCTCAAAGTCTGTGAGTCCGAGCTGGGAACCAAGACCAGTTTGCGATGAAACAAACTTTTCAAGTTTTGTTTCATCGACCCACAAGAGAGTCCTTACGACATCCCTGCTGCTGGAACGTACTGCAGCCGCGAGCTTAACTAAAAACCGTCGTCAACACGGAAGTACGGTTGCAAATAAATGTTAGCCACAAAAGTGGGAACTGTTTTGCAACGCGGTGCGCATCCGCGCGAATTTTGTTTAGTTCGGCGATATATCAATATATCAGGTGCTCCAGATCAAATATAATAAAACTTGTCAGTGAGGTAATGCCGATTACTTATATCAATTAATTGCTAAAATATTAACAAGAATACTGCAGCAATAATATTAATTTTGTGCAGTTTAATTAGCGAAACCAACTTTCCTGTTTATGTGCGGTCCTCTAAACGCATTTACGATATCCCTTCGCCGCCAAATCTTTTCGCAAATCTGTGGCGCGTGCGCACGTCTTGACTTTTGTAATGGTGACGCCTGCGAGACTAGTGCTGTATCCATAAGTGGAGCGGATGTTTGAGCGTGGAGTTTCCACAAACATCGCTATCGGCGATGGTTGATTGTGATGTTAGCGGTTCTAAGCAGAAAATGTTGTTGAGGCGTGATTGCGTCCTACGCGATAAGCATCAGTGTAAATGTGACGGCTACATTCAACGAAAGAGTTATGCCTGTGTGTGGCCAATTCTTGACCAGCATCGTGCAAGTACCTACATGCGGGCAGGTTATGAGTGGTCTCTGGCACGTGAAAAAGTGATTTTTCCCTGTGTTAGCTTATCAGTATGGGTGGGACGTGCGGGGAAAGTAGGCTATTCCTCGAAGCTCACCTCGCGATTTATATCGTCGTGACTCAGCCTACATCTACCCCGCTTAGTAGTTATCTTGTGGAGAAGTCACTTCGTTTGAGAAAACGTGATGTTGTTTGTTCGAGTTTGGTGGTTCTTATTTGCACTTTTGCACTGCGTTGCTCTGGGCTGAGTAGCTGAGGTGACGCGAAGAAACGCGTGGCTGCAATTCGTGCAGGCCCGTTCGGGCAAAACTTGTGCTGGGAAAATGCATTTTTACAGCTCAGCTGTTGTGGCTGGTCGTAATGTACGTGTGCAGTTGACAGCGTCATCAGAAAACACCCGGTTATAGTGACTCCCGCCGTCTAGCGCGCAGTTGAGCACGCGGTGCCCGAGCAGCGCCCCGTGTTGTCTCGGATTGCGCGTGGCGCTCGAATAAAAATACCAAGAAAACAGTTCGCATGCGTCCACTCCTCAAGGGGGGAGCACAAGCAGCTCGCGCTCTACCGCACAGTTTGTGTAGGTGGTTACAGCCTGGCCTCACACGTGCTGACGGTACCCCTTGGGATAATTGTGAAGGCCTGCGTGAAAGCCAGTCACGCATGAGTAAGGTCAGGATATATACGGATATTACTATAACTGCTACTACCACAATAAAACGCAGTGAATCAACCCGTAAAAAAAAATTTAAACCTTACGCAATGTGTGGTGTGTCTACTTCAGCGGTTACAGAGAAAGGCATCCTCACCCTCCGCTATGATTCAAGCTTTGAGTGAATTTGCACGCAGTTTCGCCAATGTTTTTTTTTTTTTATTTTTTGGTTTCGTGTTTTTGGTGGCGTTTTTTGGTGGTGTTATTACACGTTCGAGAAATTATCCGCAAGTTTCATTTCTCGTGTCATAATTTCGACAAAGCGCTTCAAACTTGTATACATACTTTTCCGACAAGGGTGTCTGAAAAAATCACCGGCAACATCGTATACTTTACCACAAAGTTTACAAATTTGTGTTCGCTAGAAATGACTGGAATACAATTCAACGGCATAGCAAACAGGTTCAACTCTGCGCATTGTGCTTTGGGTAAATTTTTTTAGATGCGACAACAAAATTATTCACTCGCCTGTCCAAGCAGCGTCG
>JABSTR010003707.1:0-45893 GCA_013339765.2 Haemaphysalis longicornis
AATATAGGCTGGCACCGATAGTGCCAGCCTTTAAAACTTAAAAGCCTTTATAATTAAAAGCCCCTCCTCCCCCCTACTCCCCAACCTTGTCTTTCGCATATGCACGACGTCGTTTCGTCATACTCTGCCAAAGGCGATCCCCACAGCATTCCTGGATCGGCTACACACACCGCCTTTGTAGGAGCATTTAGCTGCAATATATTCCTCGATACGTCAAACAGCATGCAGTCATGAAAAATGTGCACGTAGGAACGGGACTTGCACTTCCAGCTGACTTCCAGCTTGGCGCATTGAGCGTCGTTTGCTATTTGTAAATACTGAGTATGGGCGTATAACACACACATGGCATGCCTCGTAAACGTCACATCCACGCTCAAGATTTACCGATCTGAAAAATGCACGTGGGGTTAAGTACGATTTGCAAGCCGCACCGCAGAGAAACGACAGAAAGCCATGCACAGTTACTCTGCGCTGACGGCCACCGGCATTCCACTGACGAGCGGTTCGCCACGGGCGGCGCTGTTCGCTGAAGCGACGGTGTTGCCTTACAACGGTCCGCCCGGTCCCTATAGGAATGGCGGTTTTTGCGGTTGTGCGGGAAGCAAGTGCAATGAAAAATCCCGGGTCATTTCCATTAACGTGACGCCTGGGGAGGAGCAAACCATGTAGTTTTACGAGTGTTATATTGGCACCTTGGCGTTTTTACCCACGGGGATGAAACCGAACCGTAACGTTGACTTTTGGGGAGGAGCGAAGGATGCAGTGTAGCAGTATATTTTTGGCGACAGGTGTTTGTGCTCACGGGAATGAATCTGTTGGGGGAATACAGGTATGCAGGTTTGCTGTAATTTTCGTGTCTTTGAAGCACGAAGAGGTCTATCGCGAAGTGTTGGAAGACGACTGTCCCGGTGTGTTCTTTTAGTACGCGTTACGTTCTAGCGCGAGGCGTTGGAAAACGAGTGTCCAGGTGTTTTAGTACCGTGACTACAGGATACTACAGACTACAGGCCCAAGGGGTGGAAGAAGCTACGAGGGGTCAACATCAAGCTTCGCACCACGAGTGGTGCCAACATTCCTAGGGCAGACACTCTAAGAGCCCTCAGAATATTCATGGAACCTAACGGAGTTAACATTACCACACTCCGTAAAATCGCAACGAGGACGGAGTGCATGATCTGCCTGATATCTAGAAGCTCCAATAAGAGGGGAGGTCTGAAGGAGGATAACGTTCTCAAACTCTTCCACACATTCCGCATGAGCCACATGGTCTGCGTGGCTGCAATGCATACGTGGTACGCCTCCGAAATGAACAAATGGGAAACTCTAATACATAGGATCACCAAGAAAGTGTTGCGAGTTCCGGGAAATTCCAGCACAGAATGTTTTCTCCAGCTGGGTGCACATAGCACACTCGAAGAAATCATTGACACCCATGAAACGGCTAAGTTTAACGCATTTCTAGCGCACCCGTGGGGAGGGAGACCCTCGTATTCTGCGCAGTCGGTGCACCGTAGTTGAGAAACATAAATGTGCTATGTCGGACAACCTAACAGACAACATTATGGTTGCTCCTTTTCATAAAAACGTACACCCGCAACACAATGCCGCTAGACGCAGAGCACAGGCTGTCGTACTGCTCGGGACGATTAAGGACTCCCCTCACACGGTCAACATCGTGGATGCGGCTCACTGTGGGCGCACATCAAGCTTCGTCACAACGGTAGTCAATCTCGAAAGCGCCATGTCACTTGTGCAGTCACCATCAGAGGCTCCACCCCCGGCTAGGGCGGAGCATGCAGCGACCTCTATGCCTCTCCTAGACGAAGAGAGAACTCAAATCTTCACTTATTCGAGGGCGGTGGTCGCGGCATTTGCCTCTGGCTCCGTCGCGAAGAATCATATAGAATCCTCCACGGTAGAGTACTCCAACCACATACTATCACGTGGTTCCCAGGACATCTCGACTCCCAGCTCGATTCTCTCCCCAACCTCAACGACATCGCACACGTCCAGGTGCGCGCATTAACCCACCGCGCGGAGGCGAATGCGAGTCGAGGTTTTCTTGCACCTAGGCTTCTCGAGTTCCCAGACATTCTTTACACCTTTAATAGGGTAACTAAGCACTACTACCTTGACAGGAGAGCCTACTCTCCCCTGCGGCCACGTTTAACTAAACAGACCACAGGCTATCAGACAGCGCATGCTTCAGACCGGATCCTATCAAAACTTGGCTTTACTTCGCTCCATCAATCCAGACGGGTTTAGACTGGACTGCCGGAGATGTGGGCAGATAAGTAATTTAGAACACATGCGCTGGGGATGCCCCTCGTTACTCAGAGGCCCGAACAGCTGCCCCGAAGGAAAGTGGAGCTCTGCGATGCGAAGCTCCGAGCCTTCACGTAAGTTATGGTTTGTCCAGAAAGCCTATGATGCAGCGGTGAAGCTTCGCCTTTCCGTCCCAGCGTGGGAGCGCCCCGCGGCTTCATCCACCTGTTCCACCTGTAATCATTACGTATCGTAAATGGAGATAATTGGTCTAACAGAAATTCGATACTAGAACAGAAGAAAAATTTAAAAAATTATGGAGAATGGCGAACCATATAACGCCCTGCCCTTCAACACGATAATGCAGATTTCTCGGAAGTACCATCTGTGATTTTTATAGTAGCATAAATGGAGATAATTGGTCGAACGAAGTTTTGAAAAGCCAAAAAAAGACGGGAAACAAAAAAAAAATTACCTAAAATTGCGAACCGTGTAATGCCCTGCCTTTCCACAATACGGCAGATTTTGCGGAAGTTCAACCTGTAATTCCAATAATAGCGTAAATGAGCATAATTGTTCTAACTGAATTTTGAAAAATTCAAAATTTGCAGATATAAAAATAATACGGAAAACGGCAAACCGTATAATACCCTCTTTCGACAATATTGCCGATGTCGTGAAAGTTCCACCTTTAGTCGTTATAATACCTCAAATTGAGATAATTAGTCGAACAATCTAGTGGAAAAATAACAAATAGAAAAATATGAAAACTTGCAATATGTGCAAATGGCCCTTCATTTCCACAATATTGCAAATTTCGAAAATTTCGCGGGAGTTCTACCTTTAATGGTTATAGTAGCGTAAGTAGAGATAATTGGTTCAATAAAAGTTTGAGACTCGAAAATAAATAAATTATAAAAAAATCACTGAAAATGGCTAACATAATAAGGCTTTGCATTTCCACAATAATGCAGATTTCGCGGATGTTCCACCTGTAATCGTTGTCATAGCGTAAATGGACATAATTCTTGTGACAGGATATAGAAAAAAAACCATAAAAATCGACTGCACAGAATTCCCACTCACGACAAACGGCATTGGAATACTACGCAGTAGTAGACAATTGTCGTCTCGGAATTTCTGCAGAATTTTGGATAAGGCTTCATTATTGAGCGCATCATTGTCATCGTAGCGATCACCATTACTTTATCAATTTCGTTTCTTCTCACAAATCTAGTGTAGCAAGCTAGGCGCGTTTGCCAGGCCAACTTCACCAGTACCATTAAATTCTATTCTCTCTGTGTCTCTCTTTTGAACTGAACGATTTTGCATTTTGTCTTCAAGGCCCCTTTAAAGGTCAATGGTAGAAGCAGTGAACGGTGGCTGCCGTTGCCTCAGTTAAGCTCGAGCCAACGGGCTCTGTCTACCTGACAGGGAGGGAGCTCGGGGACCGTTATGGGCATCAGGAAGACCTCAGTAAACAGTATACGTACCGTGCGTTCTCAAATACTGTCAGATATTTCTCTCGCCCGCGAACTATGAATGGGCCTTAGAAAATGGGCGCACCGACATCATTTCTAGAACCTTAACGAACAAACACTTAGAAAGCTTTTAACAATGTTTTTTTGTCGTGCTATAGGGAAACCCTTCAGAGTAGAACCTGCCCCCCCCCCCTTTTCGAACGCACCAGATGTGATGATGATGATGAGAGTGGTGGTTGTGGTAGTTTTTAATGACGCAAGAATGTAAGTGTGAAGAACACCAATACTCGTACGTGTGATGCTCGTCAGAATGCACATATAGAATGTAGACGAGCTGCGTAAAAATAGTGAGAGTTAAAGCTAGCTTGTGTAAAGGAACAAGTTGAAATAACTGTGCCTTTGACGTGGATTACAATAGGTACATGGGTGGATCTTTAAAACATCCTTACTGAAAGACGTCGTGGCTGTGGCAAGGCCAACAGGGTGACGTTCCCATCCCCTATTACCGCCCTAAACTACCTCTGTACAGCAAGCGCCATCTACTGCTTCACTTTGAATGCTCCTGGCTTTTTTAATGGGGCATGTGCTTCGTAGTTGCCGCAGTATTCATCGAAAGGTGTATGTTGGCTGCCAATCTCAGCAGATTACCGCTGGCTCAGCACCGACAGCAGGAATGTGTCCAGTGCTACATTCTAGTATTGAGAACTAAGTCTTCAATTTCAGTTGGTTCAGTATTCGTTGAGATCTGTTGATGCATTGAAAATGTCTGTCAGAGGGGGTACATTGGTGTTCACTCCCAAATGTCAGTTGTAATCGATGCCGATGGTATGGCTGCGTCCTCTCATTATCATTAGCATCGCCGTTTCCATTAAATTATCTCCGTCATTATCATCTTCAGCACTATTCTCCTATTGCATCGTTTCTGCTTCTCTCTCTAACTACGACAGAGAGGCCTGATCAAATATCTTCGTTGGCCCCGCATATACGCTATTAACATAAATGGGACAGTGTACTTTTTCTGACCATGCTTAATTTGCCTGTGTAGGCCTCCAGTGGCGCGGTTCTGTCATCACATAACCGTCGTCATCCTCCTTTTCTCGTTGAGTCGTTTTCTACTTCTTATGTCCGACCAGCAAGAGGCCTGTAAACACTTTCTGTACGGAAGAGTAAATTACCGCGCACTCCGTGTACTGCTAGAGTCTAAAAGTGGCGTACACCAACACCCTGAGCACCAACCCAATAACCTACACCGGATGCTGTGGGCCACGGCGCTCTCGGGAATAGAAAGGAACATACAGGCGCGAATGGGTACCCTGAGGCTATACTAAAAACCAAGAACTCAACCATTCCGACTTCGAAGAACCCACGTCAGTCCCCAGGGAACACTCGCAAACACTGGCATATTACCGAGGCATAAGGAAAAGATACCGTTCACCGCACGAATCCCTGACGAGGGCGGAAGCCTCCGACTGGTGACAGATGCAGACACGCACGTCCCCAATTTTAATAAGCTCAGCAAAATTGTTGCCAGAACCTTGCTGGTAGAACTGAAAAGAAGAAAGGATGACGTTAATAGCCCTTCATTATTCGGTGGTATAAATAAGAAGCCAGCAGTGATCTCATTCCTGCACAAAATGTCACGTGCGTAGAAAAAAAAGGTTAGTTTCTAGCTACGATGTGGAGTTCCTTTTTTATTCTACAAACAAGGTTGACAGGGTGAGTTCTTTGATTGGGAGGAAGGTGTCCCGAGACCATTACGGCGGCACGAATGTGTGCAGTGTGAAACATGAAACAAGGTTTGGTGAGTGCAATGTTGGCGATGTGTATGTGCTTTCCCTTTCGTGCTTCAAGGAGCACGTTGCGAAAACCTGCACGTGCGTAAAAGTGAGCCTTAGATATTATGAATTGACCTTAAACGCAGCTGTTATCGTCCCATCCCGCGACGCATTGCAGCTCGTGCTGGTACCGGCATGATCAGGCCGATTTTAAGGGGCAAAGACCCCTTAGCGGCTGGGGCTGTTGGCATCTCCTGAGGTCGTCGTTGTCGTAAGAATTGTCGGAATCGTCATGTCATGTGGTCACGGTACTAAAACATCGGGGAACTCGTTTAAGCCTCGTGATAGAACGTAACGCGTTCTGAAAAAACACCGGGATACGCGTTTACGCCTCGCACTAGAGAGCTTCGCCTTTCAAAGACAAGAGTCTTTTTTTATGGCAAACCTGTATACCTCTACCTCCCAACGGGTTCATGTCCGTAGGCAAAAACCCCAAAGGCACCAAGAATACACTTATACACTGCGTGCTACGCCCCTCCCCAGGTTTAACGTTACTGGACGTGGCCCGGGATTTCTTGCGACAAAAAGTTTGCTTCAGCATGCGCACCAAATGAACAGGGAGATAGCCAAAGTGTTCCAGGTAAGCCAGAGAGGTGACAATTGCTTCAATCAGGCAGCTATCTCCTTATGTGCGAAAGAGATTGCCTGTATTGGCAGCTAGTCAGTCGCACACTTTGCAGTAGTTGTATTTGTTTTTATTTGGGCTGCCCTTGTCTCATTGTGACTCATGCGTTCTCTGGTCACTGGGAGGCGATATGACCTTCGTTTCTCCTGATTAAGCTTCTGTTGAGAGGAAGCCTCGTTCTGTGTTTCTATTTGTCCTGTGTTTTCAGCGTCGCGCTTTTTGAACGTTTCTTCATTTTTTTTTCCAGTGCCACCGCTTCTTGCCAGCTAGACGGTTGGTTTTGCAGGGCCCAAGCAACCGTATGAGCCTGCCCTTCCCTTCGCCACTTATTGTTTTTGCGGCTGCCGGTCTCGGTTACGTAAAAATACTAAGGGGAAAGCCATAAAAGCCCAGTTTTGCCTAAAAAGCGGCGTCGTTGTTGCGGTTGTAGTCCGTATAAAATGACCGCCGCTGTAAAAAGTACATGCATAAAAACACGTGTACGATCCCATTGAATCTGTAAGCAGGTCTCCATAGAGGCAGTCCAATGACCTCCCAACTTTTGTAGCGGGAGCTACACCCGCTGAGGTTGAGCAGTTTTGCGTGGCTCCTGGAGAGCCGTGCTGCGGATGCGGGAGGAGCAGTGACGTCACACCGCGCACAAAAACGTGGCTGGCTGCCCGGCGCGCCCAGCTTCTTCTTCGCCGACTTTTGTTCCGCGCGTTGCGGTCCGGTCCGCTTGATGATCATGCGAGAGGTGGCTGGGTGTGCAGCAGATGGCTCGTGCATCGCGGCAACACTGGCCTGCGCCTGTGGAATCAGCTTAGCTCTGGGGCAATTGGTGACGCTGTGCCGGACCCGATTGATAAATGACCATGTGTCCCATAATGCGTATACCGTGTGTGTGTAATACCCTAGTTACACGGGCACGCCTAACCATGGTTACGCCTAACTATAGTTAGCCGGCTTAACTGCAGTTAGCGCTAACCATGGTCAGCCGCTGTTACACGCAATCCGAGCGTGTGGGTCAAGCGGTCACGTGGCCTATGCAATCGCGGAATGAAAAATTACGTTGAAGCTACTGTAATAAGAAAAAAAGAGATGTTGCAAGTTTATAACAAACTATTCAAAACAATAGTTGCAAAACTATCTATTTGAGCGTACACGTTTACGTCTTTTTTATTTAGATAGCGCGAATGTAAAAACAACCCGTCAACACTGTCTACGAAGGCACTCAACAAGCCGAGGTCATCCAGAGCCAGCGCCAGCGCTGTAAAAACGTTGTCGTCGCTCATGGTCGTCGCTCTTCGTGGTCGTCGTCGTGTTGTTGGAGTGTGTTTTTTGCCATGCCGGATCGCTTCAGCTACCTTTTACCGCTTGCACTGCTTCGCGTTGCGTCAAGTATTTAGTGTGACTCGTTTGCCGTGTAGTGTGTGTGTTTTAAGTGACGCCCGCACGACCATGAGCGAACAATGCCTCCAAGCGTCGGAACGCTTCTACGAGCAGTTGTTTCACCTGTCGTAAAGTGTTCGGTGTACTTTGTTTGCTGTGCGTAGTGTGTTTTGTGTGTTTCAAGTAACGCCCGCCTGACTGCGTCACATTGAGGGCGGTGGCTTTAAGCGTCGGAACGTTTCTGCTACGTGGTGCTGTTTTACCTATCGTGATGTGTTCAGTGTGCTTCGTTTGCTGCGCGTAGTGTGTGTGGTGTGGAAGGGGGTTTAAGTGACGTCCACAGACTTGAGTCGCATAAGCGAACGATGGCTATCTTTCGGAACGCTCATGCGGCGTGGTACTGTTTCGCCTCTCTTTAAGTGTCCAGTGCGTCTTGTTTGCTGTGGGTTGTGTGTGTTGTTTCGGGTGACGTTCGCGCGACTTCGTCCCGTGTGAACGATGGCTCTTAGCCGACCGGTATTCAACGATACGTCCGACGACGGCGAACTTCAATTTCTGACTGCCCTTGCCGTTAAGCAGGCAGCTATATACCAGCTGCAGATGCAACAGCAACATCTGCAGGCCGAATTGAAGAAATAGATGAAGAGCTGCGGCAGACGGCCAAGAGACGTAAACTGCGGATGGCGGCAATCATGCGCCTTTGCTCCCGTGAGCGGCGTGTGTGGTCGTACCACCGCAGCGGTTCGTGGTACGATACCACACTTCCAAATCTGCCTGACTCTTCTGCCTTCAGAGAAAACTTCCGCGTGAGCCGCACGACATTCACGTACATAGTAAACGCATGCGAGTGCATGAGGCGGCAAGACACCAACATGCGTCGAGCCATCCCCTTGGACAAGCGTGTGGCCATTGGCTTGTACCGTCTCGCCAGCTCAGCAGAGGAGAGAACTGTGGCCCATCTATTTGGGGTTAGCCGGCCATCGGTAAACCTTATATTTCGGGAGTTCTGTCGGGTGGTCGTGAGGCACCTCGAGCACCTATACATCAAGTTCCCTCGACCATGTGAAATGGCCGAGCATCTGCGCCAGTTTGAGGCAGTGCTGGGTTTTCCCCAGGGAGTTGGTGCCCTTGACGGTTGCCACTTGGAAGTGTGCCCCCCCACAGTAAATACGTCCGACTACTACAACTACAAGGGTTGGTACAGCATCATTCTGTTGGCGGTTGCGGACCACAACTACAAGTTCTTGTCGACAAATGTTGGATCACCTGGGAAGAACCATGATTCCAATGTCTTCCGCAGGTCGAAGCTGCCAGGTGTCCTGGCTAGCCAGTTATTCTCAACGGAGGCAAAGGTTGTGGAAGGCGTGAATGTTTGTGTGGCCGCTTCTCCTCGGAGATCAAGCGTTCCCCTTGCAGGCACACCTCATGAAACCATTTCCGCGCCCTGGTCCTCATGGGTCTCCCTCACAGACATTCAATTATAGACTATCAAGCGCTAGGCGCGTTGTCGAGAATGCCTTTGGACGGCTCAAGGCGCGCTTCCGAATGGTACACAAGGGCTTGAATGTGACATTGATAATGTCAACAGTGTTGTTAGGGCCGCCTGTGTGCTTCACAACATTTGTGAGCAGCTCAGGGACCACTGTGACACAAGCTGGGTCGATGCAGTCCGCGGTGACGATGAAAGACGTCCTCAGCCAGCCCGCTCAAGTAACCGGAGAGAGCCGTTAGGGGTGGCAGTCAGGGAGGCCCTTGCTCAGCATCTCGCTAAAAGTCGGTAGGGTGTGGCAAACATGTTCGTGTTGTTCCCGTTTTCTCTCTGTGGCAGTGCCATCGCTATGTTTGCTGCTCTAGTTTTATTTAGAGCATTTGTGTTTTTTTGTACAGGGCTGTTTGTTCAACTTTTTTTTTGTCACCACAATGTTGTTTCTTGCTCTAGAAGATTTGCTAGTTTGTCTGGTTTTGTTTCGGGCATTCGTGTTGTCTTGTGCAGAGTTGTCTGTTCCTTGTTTCTTTTCTAGATTGATTTGATTGATTGTGGGGTTTAACGCGTTGACGGAGTGCAGGCGATGAGGTGCGCTGTATGGATAATTTGGACCACCTGGGGATCTTCAATGTGCGCCAAAATCTCGTACACTCAGGCGTTTTTTTTCTTTTCGCCTCCATCAGAAAAGCAGCCGCGGGGCCGGGAATCGAACCTGCGACCTCGTGCTCAGCAGCACAACACCTTAGCCACCGCGGCAGGTTTTTTTTTTTTCTAACTTACCACCAAAGTATCATGTCTTGTTGGAGAATTGCTGGTCGGTGTTGTATGCTGAGAGCATTCGTGTTCTGGGAATTCAATCTAGGGCAATGCCATCGTTCTTTACTGCTGCCAATTTCATTTAGAGCATTTGTGTTTTGGTACAGAGTTGTTTGTTCACCCTTTGTTTTTGCCACCAGAATGTTGGTTCTTGGTCTAGACGAATTGCTAGTCTGTCTGACTTCGTTTCGAGCATTCGTGTTGTTGCGCAGAGTTGTCTGTTCCTTTTTTTTTTAACTTACCGCCAAGACGTCATGTCTTGCTGGAGAATGGGTGCTCGGTCTTGGTTTGCTTAGAGCATTCGTATTATGGCAATGGCATCGTTATGTTTGCTGCTCTAATTTCATTTAGGGTATTTATGTTTTGTACAGAGTTGTTTGTTCACCATTTTTTTGTCACTAGAATGTTGGTTTTCTTGGTCTAGAAGAATTGCTAGTCTGTCTGATATTGTTGCAAACATTCGTATTGCCTTGTGCAAAGTGTGTCTGCCCCCCCCCCCCCCCCCTTTTTTTTTTAATTACCACCACCAGGACATTGCGTCTTGTTGGAGAATTGCTGCTCGGTCTGGATTTGCTTAGAGCATTTGTGTTGTCTTCTGCAAAGTCTTGTTTCCCCTGTTTTTGAAGGGCACGGCACTTTAGGAGCCCAGCCTGTCGTCTTGGCTTGTGTGCGGTTAGGCTATCTAGACAGAGACAGGCTACCAAGAACAGAGTTCTTGCTCGTGCTGTTTCAGACAACAAGAAAAGAAATAAAAAAAGCACGTGACCTGTCTCAGGGGAAGGGGTGCAAGCACTGCGACAGGGGGAAAATTGAATTGCATTGAACAAGCTTCTGTTCAATTCATCAAGAGAAGAGGGAGAAAGACAATGAAATTGTGGAAAATGGCAGCAGAGCCCCTCTGGTGAATCGCAGCTTTGCACTTCTGACAGCTTTGACGTTGAGTACGTAAACTGCTATAATTTTTTAACTTGCCACCTGAACGTACCATTTTTTTGGAGAATGGTTGCTCTGTCTCTTGTCCCTTGAAGCATTCGTTTTGTCTTGAAGGTAGTTTGTAGCGATTTTTTCAGTTGACCAAAATGTGGCGTCTTGGGAAGGAATTGCTGCTGTGTCTGGTTTCTTTTCAAGCAATCATGTTGTCTTTCACAGGGTTATTTGTTCTTGCTGCTTTTTTAATAGACTATAGTCTTTCTCAGGTAATAAGGTGAAAAGTTTAGAGTCTTTCTGTTTGTCACTTGGTTCAGCCACTCGGCTAAAAATAAAAGCATGCGTTGATAAAAATATTACGTGGGGTTGGCCAGCAAATAAAAATATGCAGTTAAAAGTGATTTAATAAAAAGAGCAGTGATAGATGGGGCATTGCAGAGGACTTCTTTCGTCCCTACAAGTTTTTGTTTGGCCTTGATGCGAAAAACTTCTTCATCATCTCCATCATGCCTATTTGTGCTGTAGTGGCTTGCCTCTGCAGCCTCAGCATTTGCACCTGCAGCCGGTGGCGCCTCTTTTCCTCCGCTTTGGCGGCCCGCAATGAGTCCTCCTTGTGAAGGGCAAGCAGCTGGTGTAATACCGAGGTGTTCGGCCGCATCCTAGCCCTTCCGTTAGTGCTGGTGCCACGGGCTGGGCTGGCTTGCGGTTGGCATGGCCCAGCAGTGCTTGCTGCAGTTCGCTGGCACTTGGGCGGCTTGGCCCGGCAGTTGGCCCGACGAGCCCAACGAGCCCATTGCAGTTGTCGCCGTTACTGGGGCCGGCTTGCACAGGCTCAGTTGGCCAAGGCCCCCCCGCATTTGCAGCGTATGCGTCGTCCCACGATGCAAATACCTCCTTCTTCTGGAGCTTCGTCCACGACTGGCACCTGTGAACAACACATGGCTCCATTACCTCGCACTTCCCATTCCACTACAGGACATCATCATTCCCTCATGTCAAACTCATTGCGTCACACAGTACAGCCAGAGAGAGAACTTTATTTTTTTACCCCCAGCTATTTGTAAGGAGAACTCATCCTTCTCTCTCTACGGCAGGCAAAAGTCACCTGGGAACTTGCTCATATTGCCGCGAACCATACATTGGGTTTGTTTATTTGTGTTTTGCTTTTACCGCCCGGCTGCGCCGGTCTGTGTTATCTCTGCGCCAAGGGAGCACGTGTTCCATTCTTTCTTTCTGTGCCGCATGTGTTATCTGTTGTGATAGGGAGAGCATTCCGATGTAACGTGAACAGCCCAGAATAATCTTCTTGGATCTACTATGTTCTCGATGCGAATCGACGTTTCGAGAACCACGCGCGCCAAAAGATAAAAAGCCTGCAGCGCGGACGCCGGGGCATTCGATTCTGCGACGCGCGCTGACGCAAGTCACTTTGTTGACCGCTGCTTCGCCGCCTCTGTATTCTTTTGAGTTGTTAGGGGAGCACAAGTTCGCTCCAATAAACTTGTTTCTCCTGCAAGACAACTGCGTCGTCCTTGGCTTCGTGACATCTGGTGGAGGTGCTGGGTACGCACCCTTCATGCCCACTGCGACCTCGGGAAGCCGCCAAGCCATCCAACAAGAGCCAGCCTCCGCCTGCAAGATTTACCACCCGAGTTCGGTTTGATGCCAGAAGGGCCCAAGAAAAGGAACGCTGCAACCAACACCATGGTACAAGAAACAACGTCGCCAATCATGCTGCAGCAGCCCCGGGAACCGCCATCGTTCCGGGGAGCCCCGCTGAAGATCCAGAGGAATGGTTGGAGAAGCTGGAGCGCGTGCGGATCTTCAACAGGTGGGGCGATGAAGAAACCTTCCGGCATGTTTTCTTTTACTTGGAGGATGCAGCCCGAACTTGGTTTGAAAACCACGAGAGCGCCTTGACCGACTGGACGCAATTCAAAAGCGAGTTCCTTAAGACCTTCACGACCGTGGTGAGAAAAGAACGAGCTGCGATTTTACTGGAAACTCGAACGCAACACCCGAACGAAGGAGTCGTAATCTTCGTCGAGGAAATGAAGCGACTTTTCCGCCGTGCGGACCCAGGAATGACGGAAGAAAAGAAACTACGGTTTCTGATGCGAGGTGTGAAGCAAGAGCTCTTCGCGTGCCTTGTTCGCAACCCCCCCAAGACCGTGTCCGAATTCGCGTCTGAGGCCGCCGCGATGGAGAAGACGCTCGAAATCCGAACGAGGCAGTACGACCGCCCAATCAATGCGCTGGTTTCGGAGACGCTTGGTGCCAGCGCTATCAACTCCGACTCACTACGCGACACCTATCCGCGAAATAGTGAGGGACGAGCTGCGGAAACTGCTCCCGACGCCGCCGCAACCACAAGTCGCTTCTCTTACCGACGTCATTAGAGAAGAAGTGCAGCAAGCGCTGGGAACTTCAACGACGCCAGTAGCACCTCGCGAGCCGCAAGCCATGACCTACGCGGCTGCTGTACATCGCCCTCGCCCACCTGCACCCTATCGTCACGAGGCTCCGTACCGTCGTCCCCTCTCGCCGGCAAGGAAGACCGACGTGTGGCGAACGTCCGACAATCGTCCGCTGTGCTACCACTGCGGAGAGGCCGACCACGTCTACCGTCGCTGCCCCTACAGGAGGCTCGGTTTGCGAGGGTTCTCCGTCGACGCACCCCGCCCCCGAACTGGCCAGCGCCCATCGGAGATCGAAGAGTACCTGTCCAACACCAGCCGTCGACCAGCCCGTTTCAACCGTTCGCCGTCACCCTACCCATACCAGTCGCCGAACCGCCGTAGCAATGCTGAGTTCTCACGTGGAAGGTCCCCCAGCCCACGCGGGGGAAACTAAAAGCAGCAACTTCTGGAGGTGAAGTTGCACGATCGTGGAAAAATGAAAACCCTCCAACGACGCAACGACTCGCGGAAGACAGTGACTCACAACATGCCCTCATCCCGACGACCCGACCCAGACCTTACGAGACTCCCGTACACGACCACAGCTATACGCCGCGACGCGTACCAGACCTGACCGAGACGTCCGTTGAGAAGACGACAACGACGATGCACAGTGCCCGACCATCAACACGTACAAGCAGAGATACGACGCCCCGACGAACCCGGAACTCGAGGTCGACTGCATCTGACGTCAAGGTGTCCATCGACGGCTTTGACGTAGTCGCCCTCGTAGACACGGGAGCTGACTATTCGGTAATGAGCGGACCATTTGCGTCTAAACTGAAGAAAGTTATGACCAGATGGGACGGTCCGCACATACGCACAGCAGGAGGCCACCTCGTGACGCCAAGTGGAACGTGCACATCGCGCGTCACCATAGACGGCACAACGTACCCTGCGGCGTTCGTCGTTCTGCCTAACTGCTCCCGCGACGTGATTCTCGGAATGGACTTTTTGACGGACAACGGCGCAATAATTGATCTGCAAACCAAGTCGATAACATTTTCCTCCAATCACTCCACGACGCCGCAGCCGAACCCCGATCACCGTGCTGCTGTCAGGATCGCCGACGATCACATCACCCTGCCACCCCGCGCAAGCTTGATGATCGCCGTCTACTGTGAGGATGCTGCTTCTGACATCGACGCTATCGTAGAGAGTGATCGAAGGTTGCTTCTCGACCGCGGTGTCTCCGTCGCAAGAGGCATTGCGCACTTTAAGGAACGCCAGTCTCACGTTTTGGTCACTAATTTCACCGAAGAGTACCAGCATTTAAACAAGGGAGCTGCAATTGCGTTCCTCGAAAAAACGCAAGAAGCAAGTGATGTGATCGCAGTCGCCGACTTTGAACGCACACCCGTAGAAACATTCAAGCTCCCGCAGCCATTCGACGTGAATCCGGCGCTACCGCAAGAACAACGGAAAAAATTATTGGCTTTGCTGCGTCGCTATAGCGAATGTTTTTCGTCGAGCGCAAAACTACGTCAGACCCCTCTAGCGAAGCACCGAATAATAACCGAAGATGGAGCCCGACCTACCCGACAGTCACCGTACCGCGTCTCTTCACACGAACGGGAAGCCATCCGGACTCAAGTCGACGACATGCTGAGCGATGACATTATACAGCCATCGAAAAGCCCCTGGGCTGCGCCCGTCGTACTCGTGAAGAAAAAAGACGGCACCTTAAGGTTTTGCGTTGACTACCGGCGACTGAACAAAATCACGAAAAAGGACGTGTACCCCCTCCCCCGAATCGACGACGCCCTCGACCACCTCTGCCACGCGAAGTACTTCTCATCGATGGACCTGAAGACCGGCTACTGGCAAATTGAAGTGGACGAGAGAGACCGAGAGAAGACTGCATTTATAACCCCAGACGGCCTATACGAGTTCAAGGTGATGCCGTTTGGGCTGTGCACAGCACCAGCGACGTTTCAAAGAGTCATGGACACTGTGCTAGCTGGCCTTAAGTGGCACACCTGCCTCGTATACCTCGACGACGTAGTGGTATTCGCCCGGACTTTCGACGAACACCTTGCAAGGTTGGAGTCTGTACTCGAGGCCATTCGTACGTCGGGGTTGACGCTGAAGCCTGAAAAGTGCCGTTTCGCATACGGGGAACTCAAGTTCTTGGGCCACGTCGTCAACGCCGCGGGAGTCCTACCTGACCCGGCAAAAACTTCAGCCATTGCGAACTTCCCAAGGCCGAAAGACAAGAAGGGCGTGCGGAGATTTCTCGGGCTGTGCGCATACTACCGGCGCTTCGTCGCAAACTTCGCACGCATTGCAGAGCCACTCACGCGCTTGACGAAAGATAGCACCCCTTTCAGCTGGGAAAACGACCAAGAAAAAGCATTCGGCGAGCTGCAAAAACGCCTGCAAAGCCCGCCCGTGCTCGCTCATTTCGACGGAAATGCCGAAACGGAAATGCATACGGACGCCAGTGATATAGGCTTGGGTGCCGTCCTTGTCCAAAAGCAAAGTGGCTGCGAAAGGGTAATCGCCTATGCTAGCCGTGGTCTGTCGAAGGAGGAGAAAAACTACTCTGCCTCTGAGAAAGAGTGCCTGGCTATTATATGGGCGATTTCAAAATTTCGCCCATACGTGTATGGAAGGCCATTCAAGGTTGTAACAGACCACCATGCGCTGTGTTGGCTCGCCAATTTGAAGGACCCCTCTGGCCGTCTTGGGCGGTGGAGCTTGCGCCTGCAGGAGTTCGACGTTACAGTCGTTTATAAATCCGGCAGGAAACACTCCGACGCCGACTGCCTGTCCCGCGCCCCCGTCGACCCACCACCACAAGACTCTGATGAAGACAGCGCGTTCTTCGGGATCGTGACGGAGAGCGACCTAGCCGCCCAGCAGCGTGCCGACCCCGACTTACGCGTCATAATCGAGTACCTCGAGGGATGCAACGTTGCCGTTCCTAGGACTTCAAACGCAGCTTACCAGCATTCAGCCTGAGAAACTCCGTCCTTGTGAAGAAGAATTTCAGCCCCGGAACAAGAGCGAATTACCTTCTCGTCATCCCCGCGGACCTTCGTGACGAAATTTTGGAAGCGTGCCACGACGACCCGTCTTCCGGACATCTGGGCACAGCCCGCACTATGGGAAAAATCAAGGCGAGGTACTACTGGCCCGGCCTTACCTCTGACGTCACCCACTACGTCCGGAGCTGCCGTGACTGCCAGCGACGAAAAACGCCGCCGACAAGACCCGCCGGACTTCTGCAACCGATCGCCGTCCCTTCGAGACCATTTCAACAGATTGGAATGGACCTTTTAGGCCCGTTCCCTACGTCACGATCACAGAACAAGTGGATTGTCGTAGCGACAGACTACATGACGCGCTACGCAGAGACCGCCGCTCTTCCGAGGGGGACTGCACAAGAAGTGGCGAAGTTCTTTATAAGTCAAGTTGTGCTGCCACATGGAGCCCCGGAAGTCCTAATCACAGACCGCGGAACGGCATTTACTGCGGAGCTGATGCAAGGAGTATTACGCTACAGCAACACGGATCACCGAAGAACGACGGCGTACCACCCCCAAACGAACGGACTAACAGAACGTCTGAACAAGACAATCGCAGATATGCTGTCAATGTACGTTGACGTTGAACATAAGACTTGGGACGAAGTGCTCCCGTATGTCACGTTTGCGTACAACACGGCTGTCCAGGAGACGACACAGCTGACGCCGTTCGAACTTGTCTACGGTAGAAGGCCGACTACGATGCTCGACGCCATGCTTCCTCACGTAGAAGACGACGACCTCAACGCCGACGTCCACGGATATCTTCAACGTGCGGAGGAGGCCCGCCAGCTCGCTCGAGTTCGTATAACGGACCAGCAGCTGGTGGATGCGGGCCGCTACAACCTCCGACGCCGAGACGCCGAGTACCAACCAGGGGATCGTGTGTGGGTTTGGACTCCCATCCGACGACGCGGACTCAGTGAGAAGCTCCTGCGACGGTATTTCGGACCCTACCAGATTCTACGACGTGTTGGCCAACTTACCTACGAAGTGATCCCCGATGGTGACTCCGGCACATCACGACGACGCACGCGGCCTGAAGTCGTCCACGTGGTTCACTTAAAACCTTTCTACAGACGATGACGAACTTTTATTTTCATTTGTTCGGACTGTCGCTTATGTTAGCATCGGGTCGATGCACTCTTAGAGGGGGGGTAATGCCGCGAACCATACATTGGGTTTGTTTATTTGTGTTTTGCTTTTACCGCCCGGCTGCGCCGGTCTGTGTTATCTCTGCGCCAAGGGAAGCGCGTGTTCCATTCTTTCTTTCTGTGCCGCATGTGTTATCTGTTGTGATAGGGAGAGCATTCCGATGTAACGTGAACAGCCCAGAATAATCTTCTTGGATCTACTATGTTCTCGATGCGAATCGACGTTTCGAGAACCACGCGCGCCGCAAGATAAAAAGCCTGCACTGCGGATGCCGGGGCATTCGATTCTGCGACGCTCGCTGACGCAAGTCACTTTGTTGACCGCTGCTTCGCCGCCTCTGTATTCTTTTGAGTTGTTAGGGAGCACAAGTTCGCTCCAATAAACCTGTTTCTCCTGCAAGACAACTGCGTCGTCCTTGGCTTCGGGACAATATCTCTTTTTGATGTGTTCGATTTGCGTGTTCTTGGTGACTTGTACGTCGACATACGGAGTGGATGGCGGAAGCCTGACTACTCTTATGAGGTTTGCCTCTCAATCCTTAGTGCCTGTTGGATCCCCTTGAGATGAGCCACATCTTTTGATTGGTGCTCAGCTTTAGTGACCAATAGCTCCCCCAGTGTGTTTGTTCACATGCAGCGAAGGTTTAGGACTGACTTTTAGCGATGGAGTTGAATTTCCGTCACAACTACTGCAATGTTTTCTGTTTCTTTTTTTGTGCGTGTCAGGCCTGCATTTAGTGCATGTACATTGTTAGTTGTATGAAAGCTGCTCTGCAGCACAAATCGTCAAATTTTGCATCCATAAAATAAAAATGACTAAAGTCCAAAACCGGTGTTTTCAAAAAAAGGTGTATCCACATGCAGTACATTTAATTAAGGTGTAAGCTTTAAGGTTTTGCAGACGTAAATCAACATGTTCAGCTACTTTCAACATGTGCATTCACAAATAATTTCTAGTACGAATTACCTGCTACAATAATGTAAGAAAATGAAAAGTACCTCCACGTTCTCCTTCACCAGGTCGTCGTCATTGAGAGGCAAGCTCGCAAGGAATTTGCGGAGGAGATCGTAGAAGGGCCAGTCTGTTGGCTCCCCGCCAGTCCTCTTTCCGTCTCGGTGCTCCTTCCTTTAAAATATGTAATTATAAAAATCATGGCATACACTGTTTCAAAATGAGACCAAGCTGCGGTAGCCTGCATACAATACAGAGATGAGCTCACTGGACTCATGCTAGCAGATGTCATGCCGTTTATGAAGTGTGGCTGGCTGTTTGGATCGTATGGCGCGCGCGCGGCAGTGCACACCCCGCACGCGCGCGCGCGTACTATTTGCAGTTCGCGAAGCTTCCAAGTAAAGCATGCATCGCTAAAAAATAAATTCAGAGCTCAATCAAGGGGTACTTACTTAAAACGCTTCGAGAGGTTGTTCAATTTTTGCCGCAGTTGTTTTACTGTATATGGCCCCTCATTCGCCGGTAGCCCGTTGTTGAGTTCTTCAAGCATCTTGACGTAGATTTTTGCGTTGCGGGATGTGGAGCGGAGAGATTCAAGATTGTTCTGCCAGATGTTGATCAGCGCCTTCGTTGTCTCCGTCGTCCACAACACGCGCTTCGCATCGGTCGCCGCGCTGCACTCGCTCATCTCCATGCTCATCTCCGTAACCGTGTACGACGCCATGTTTGCAGTTTGGAAGCCCAAACTTAGGTTGCCGACCGAAGTTAGCGCGGACCATGGTTAGCGGGCTAACTGCAGTTAGCTCTGCCGTGTAACTCCGGCCGACCATGGTTAAGTCTAACTGCGTTTAGGTTAACCATGGTTAAGGGTGCCCGTGTAACTATAGGGTATTATTGAAGCAGCAGCAAGCACGGTAGTGAAGCTAATCGTAGGCAACGAGTAAAGCTATGAATAACGAGCTGAACCTTAGCTCACACTACGTATAACCCAGCATAGCCGAGCTAAGCAACTGCTAATTGTTTTTATTGGCAACTGTGCTGTGACCGCTTTTTAATTACCTGTTTCTGACATCGCGTTTAACACAACACAACCAAACAATATTTACAGTTCGAACATGTTAATACACCATAAACACGACCAAAGAATATTTACCGATGATGCATGATTAGAGGGCTGGCTTTGTCATTAAAATTCTTTAGGTGTGGTAGCCGATCTGGGAGCCCCTCAGGAACGGGGTCTTTTGCACCCTGCACTTCAACAAACTTCCTTACGCTATATCGGAAGCACTGTCATGCCGACCTCGCGTCCACATCATTGTGGAAGCAGGCCTTGAGGGAACTCCAGATACTATGGAGGCCAATCAACTCAACGGAATGGTACTCTCGGCGAATAGAAATTACCACGTGCGAGAAAGTACCTGATAGTATGGGTGAGAATAGCAACAAAGAAATCCGTGCCCTTTGATTCTGTGATGATGGATGATCTGCGAAGCTGGCCGCAGTCAAGGGAGTACCCGAAACAAAGCCCTTTTGTTTGTAATTTGCGATTGAGCATACGTCCTAACCAGTTAGTTGAATGAAGCTTGGGAGGACTCAAGCTTTATTCCAGCGGACAAATATGGGGCTGTCTGTTTCCCTTCGGACAAACATGGGGCTGTCTGTTTCCCTTCCGCGTCGTATGTGGTAGGCATCTTACTGTACGTGTAACAAACAACCCTATCCGCTCGACCAAGGCAGACACCAGACAGGTCTCTTTCGGCTGTTTGGCGTCCATGTGTAAAGCTCCGGCACAACGGACATGGCATCAGCGAGGGCATTTAACCTATAGCTTCGCGTGTATGCCCCCCCCTTCCCTCCCTCCACTCTCCGCTCGAGTCCGCATAAACCGGCAATCACTTCTGTGTGAGTGCAAAATACCAGCTGTGAAAGAGCGGTCGGTGGTGGCTAAAAAGAACGCCGGAGCCAGGCGCCGAGTATAGCGGCTTCACCGGAATGAAAACCGGATGGCGGGAGGGTTAGACATATACTGCTTTGCAGTAAAATCGTAACTTGAGCCTGTAGGGGAAGTGGTTGTGGAATGTCGACCTCAATGGTAGGCCTAGATACCTTCGAAGCTCAGCCAGGAAATGTTTAGATGCTCTGAATGGTTTTAAATTTACACCATAGGAGCTCTGCCTTCTATTCACGCAATAAGTGAGGCCCCGCCGGCAGAGCATGATGACTGGTGCGCTCGAGGAGAAACCTTCGCCTTGAAGAATGCCGGGATGTCCATCGGTGCCGGTCTGTTTAAAACAGCGCATCCAGAGTGTTCTCACGTAGACATCCGCCCACAAAGGTGACGGGGCGGTGCATGCCGCTACACAACTATTTACCCAATACCAAACACGTCAAGGGAGAAGTGTGAGCCCACCATGGACAGGGATGACACTGCCCACGAGCAATGGGTGGTCTGATTGCCACCACGACGTTGATGGTAAGTGAAATCCTATGGGTAGATAGACACCATCCCCTCTACCAATTTTTTATCGAATAATAATTCAATGAATCCATCACTCAACCTGAGGCGAAAAGTTTGCAAGTCGTAAACACGTGAAATATACCCCCCCCCCTCAAACTGCACAAAAATGGTTCCCCCTAGTAAGCCAGGATCATTCTGCTGCTGAGCCCAAGGAAGCGGATTCTGTTCAATGGCACGGCGGCAATTCTTCAGGTGAAGGTACAGAGCAAAAACGCCCATGTGTTAAATTTCGGCGCATGTCAAAGATACACAGGTGCTCCAAATTTCACGGCAGCCGTCCACTAAAGCAGGCCTCATAGACAAGGTGTGGTTTCGGGGCGTTAAACTTTTAAAATGTTAGTGAGTTAACCACAAAAAGACGTCTTTGTTTATCTTTTTTCGCAATAAAAAAGAAGACATGCACGCGCTGTCTTTTCGGGCAAGCTTTCCTTTTCTTCTTTTCCTGCAAGGCCAAAAGTGTACACATCAGCAAGAAATCTGAACTTAAGAGACCGAAAGGTCAAGCTGCCTTCTTATGAATTTTGTTGCTGCGTTCATCCGGAGTAATGTTGCAGCATTTTAAGTTTTTAATTTGGGTTAGCCCTCTTCCACCATTATTTGTGGTACTCATGCTTTTTAATTATTGCTTATGACAAACCTTAGTTCATACTATGTGCCGAGAGTAACGCAGTGCATCAACTTTCCTGAAGAGAAATTAGTGAAGGGAAAAATTTGGTAACTAAAACGGTCGGAGTAACCCAAATATCAAGAAGATGAAGTGAAACTGAAAATAAAAAGCAAGACTGGTCCAGAAGTCAAGAAATAGGACGTAAGTAACCCGAAGTTTGAGAAATTGAAGGATTGGAAAGGGGAAAAAACAAGGGAAGTACGCAAACCCTCTAGGGGGAAAGGGGGGGGGGGAAAGCCTCCGGGAATCATCATTAAGAAAAAGTAAAACCACCACTGCCTTCATTTTCCTTTGCTCTTTAGGGCATGCTTCAGCAGAGACCACAAATCATCGCGGACGGAGCACCCATTGTTCAATAAAACAAAATTCGTTTGCTCACTCATCCGGAATTTTTAGCCCAGAATTCATGCGCAAACGCACACAAGAATACAACTCTTGCCCAGAATTCCCACCCGGCCTCTCTCTCTCTCTCCTGCAGAGGCCGAGCAAGCTTTTTGAGATTAATGAGCAATGCGGTACAGTGCTGCATAGATTCGAAGACGAATCGCTGCACGGCGAGCTAGGCTGTTGGAAAAGTCGGCGGCACTGATGCGGACAAACACTTCTAGCTATTTACGTCCGCGTGTTCGTCTCATCGAGCACCATATCGTGCCTGCCCTCTGTTTTTGGGTGCTGGGAAAAGCCGCTGCACATTAAAAAAAAGAGTGAGCGAGAAAGTTTGGAGTCAATACGTCACCTTGAACGAATTTAAGGATTCTGTAAAGCAGTAGTACTAATGCACTCAACGCATTTTAATAAAGCTTAACATCCCACAGACTCAGTGCGCACCACGTAGGAAGGGACCTCGTGCCCACGTCAAAGCTACACACGTCCGTGTCCAATGAGAACATGAAATCCTCACGCCTATTAAAGAGTGTACTCGTGAGAATTGTGTTTAAGGAAAACGAAAGCTGCTGACGTGTCACACATCGTCCTTTGTTGCTAATCCTCAGATTCTGGCTTGCTGAAACATTTTAACCGCAGTTAGAGAAACGTAAGGTGACATGTGAGAGGTTGGCACTCGCTTGTAAGAATAGGCAGCATCTGGTCTAGTTGCATGATAACCGATTTGAATAACCTAATGGACCTTTTTCCAGTACCGATACTCCTAGCGGCCGCCACGCCGAACTAAAATTGGCAGCAATGCACGCCCACAAAAAGTCGAGCTTTCGTAGAACTCGTCCACAAAAAATATCCTGGTACTGTAGCCCCTTCCACACCAACCGGTCACCCGTGCCTTTCACGTGAATGTCGCGGCAGCAGGCGTCGTTCCCGTGCCTAATTTGCAGTGGTCGGTGCGCCCCGTTTTCTTTACTTTTTTTCATTTTTGTTACTCCCTCACTGGCTTGCATGTGCTTCCAGCGTGGTCAGCCTCAAATGTCTTTGTCCCTTTCCCTAGAAAGCCCTTTTTGGGTGCACTTACGAACCCACTTCAAGCTGTTGAAAGAGAAAAAATAAAAACGCGCAGCGCTGGACAGCATAGCCTCTCCCCAAACAGAAAGCTGGGGGCGCCCTTTTGTTTATTTTGCCGGAGGCGCCTGCCAAGAATGGCGGACCGGCAGCCCGCGCATGCGCAGATCGCTACTGGAAAACGGTCCATTCATAGTTGGTCAGCGTCTGTTCTGAGTCTTTTGTCTTTGCCTGTGTACTGAGTTAAATTTAGGCTGGCCAGCATTTATACCACTGGTTACGCTTTATAGCTTCGAAAAAACCGAAATGGCGCGTAGGTCAGGGCGTGTCGGCAATGGTGCACGCTTCACGTCACCCGTTTTACGTTGCACGCATGCACCCTGCAATAGGCGATGTTGATGTAACACGCTCGCACTTCAATCCGACAGTTTTTGTTAGCTATTCAGAATAAACTGTACCAGCTGTTTGCTCAAAACAAGGGCTGAAGGAAATGGGCATTTGCCCTGCAGCATTTTCAGGCAATGTGTGCGCGTAATGTTAGCCAGAAGTAATGCCGACGCAAACGGATGCTTGTACACGTGGAACGATGACAGAGACAAAATAAGAATTTTTTTTATTAATTTGTCCTGCGCCAGTGACATGGTGACAAAACGGGATTCTTCGAAGAAAAAGCGGGGCTCCTACGGGATGCCTCGCAACCTCAATTGAAAAATCAACGTTTTATGGCGGTTCATTTATACGTCTTAGCCCATACTGCAGACAGACAGTCTCTGTCCTGTCCTTGAGTGGCAAGGCGAAGCATACGAAATGCACCCAGTTGAAGAATGTATCTCCAGCTCTTCGGGGCTGTAGCAGTACTAAGGAAGCGCTTAGAAACAATGGGGAAACGAAAACTCTCCAGCAGGCACAATGCGCCGCTCACCCCATACTATTCACACAGGGCCAGGTCAATGCCTTCGTACCACTACGACGCAGTGATCGCGAAACCCACCGGGACCCATTTGCGCAGTTCAATGCGAACGGCCCATTCTGGCGAAGCCCGGCTACGGCGTAGTGGCGTTGTGCCATTCCCTAATGAGCTGCGTAAACAATGTCCCCTCGGCTGCCCCTTAGCACACGAGGCACGACACGCACATCCCAGAGTTGCCTGTCTACCCTATTGCGCAAGCAGGCTCCCAAATAGATGAAAGGAAAAGGCATGTAATTGAGCTCAGAATGGGATTTATACGGAATGAGTCCGCGGTTTGTGGCTCAGAAGGCTACTTAATACATGAACCATGGGATGAAGGCTATGTACTTCACCTCTTTCTACTTGAACGTATACGAGTGTCTCTCTGACACATCTCGTTTCAACGCATAAAAGCGCACAAAAATCTCGACATAAACTCTATTCTGTCCTCTCCGCCTGCACCCAGCCCACCCATAGGCCTCACCCTTGTGCATTTAGAAAATGTGTATAACATATTGTCGTCAACAGCGTCAACAACAAAAGCCGTAACAGCTAATTATTAGATGCTAGATGCTCATTCCAGAATGAAGGCCTGTTGCAATGGCGTTTACCAATCTTCTCCCGAGCAGTGGGGTCACACGCGTTCTTTCTTATCAGTGTACGTCTGACCACAGAGTCATCCGCTAAATTTTGCATCTCATCAGTCTCGTTATGCTAAGTAAAGAGGATGGGGCTGGATCATTGCACACCACTTCTTTCTATTGTTCTGTTTGCAATATTTTATCTTTTTCTAATTTCTTTTACATTTTGTACTGCTGCAGTAAATTTTGACTTTCGGTCCATCCGGCTTTCCGGAAACAGTTATTTCTTTACGTCATATTCTCGTTGTGCACCGGGGCTCTATATAAACAGTTCCGTATAAACTAAATAAACAGTTCCGCGTACCTTGGGCCATTCTCCCAACCATATGCTGAAACTTTCGTCGCAGTATGCATGTGTTTGCATGCACGCAACTTCGTACGTTCTACGCTCACGGGACTACTTCCCTTTCACGCTTGAAGTTTGCACGGACACACATCACTGCTGCCTGGTGTGTGCTTCGCTCATGGCTGAAAAGCTGCTTACTAATCTATAGTGCTCAGTGGTGTGTGTCGCGGCTAACTTGACAACCTCGGTAAAACTACATGACACTCACTCGCACTCACGAAAAAATGTATTCTTCTCAAGCACTCATTTGCGCTCGCGCTCACCACTCGCCGTAAGTTCGCTGTTGCAGCAACAAATACAAAGAAAATGCCGAGCGCTCCGAAGCGCGTGCCTCGCGGCGACCACCGAGCGGCCTGGGCAGGCGCAGTGACTCTATAAATAAATACCTGACAAAAACCCCAAGTAGAGGAAAAATGGCGAGCGCACGTGAAAGCGTGCCTTGCGGCAACCGCCGAGTCCCTGGCTCGCGCAAAAGCTCCAGCCAAAAATGAAAAATAAAATAAACCCTGCGCTATCATTAGGCGCTACCCAGCATGTAAACAAAATCCTCAAGCGCTAGTGCAACGGATAAAAAGACACCCTGCTCGGGAGAGGTTACCGTAGCCGCACCTTCCCTAGAAGCCATTTGAATATGGCTACGGGTTTGCCAATTCTTCCCTAGGGGACTTGCAGATCCCGTCATCACTGCATTAACTCGATGACGAAGAGCGTCCACCACTTGCCACGAACAAGACGGCGACCTCTTCGATGCATATGAAGACGATCACTAGCCCTGCGCCTATTGAAATAAAGAATCATATTGAAGCATAGCTATGTGTCCGACAATGCTCACCTACAACAGCTTCGGCATTGCAGTCTTGCGGTTGAATGCAAGCTTCCCTGAATTTGTTAAATATTTCATTTTTTTCGCAACATTTTTTACGTCGACTCAATTGAGATTGAATACAGCGTTGTTTGCTCGAATCTCTCCTTGCCCAACTTTCAATATCGAGGGCGCGTTCTACAGCCGGGACCAATATCCGCAAGGTTCCACCGGTGCACAATGGACGTCATGGTTATGCTGCATAATTATCAATGCTGTAGTTTCGACAACGGCTTCGACATTCATGTCTTGCGCGTGAGTTCAAGCTTACAAAATTTTTCTTGTTTTGCTTCTGGTGCAGAACTAGTCCCAGCTAGACCTTATTTAAACACAGACCTACAATGCATTAATGGTGGTGTGACAACGGTAACGAATGTTAGGACCTCACTACGTAAAGTCTGCATTATTCGCGCATTGCGTACTTCCGTGGCCGTCTTATAGGTGAAATATTCGAATAGAGAAACTGGTATTCTGGACTGCAGTACGGAAGTAATACTCTGTTAAATTATTTCGAGCGACATACGCCGTGCTCTGTCGATATCCCCTGAACATACATACAATAATAGGAACGTATACTAAGATAGGAACTGGTACTTTGTGTATAAAGCTGTTCATATTGCAGCTTAGTTTTGTTTTTGATCTGAATTTCTACCCATTCTTATGCATGCGTATTTGTAAATAGTCCTTGCAAATATCCCTGCGGGCGTTACCTTGTGTTGTAATGGCACTATATAAGAAAAAAACTGGTGCTGTGCTGGGGATGCGTCTTGAACTTGCCTTACAGAGGTTCTGAATCCGATTTCAGCACGGGCCGAAATTACTCGCTGTTTTTCAAACCCAATCATTCAAGCTTTGTTCTCTTTGCACTGTCAACGATCTCGTGTACCATTCCTTGCTTACTTACAACGTCGAATTTATTACATCAAAACGTGATGTAACGAGGACACTTTGTTGAAAGTACTTCAATGCAACTGATAAACTGGAGCCGTCCTGCTATCGAACGCTGTGTTATTTACCGAAATAACAAGATGCTATTCTGGCATTCGGTTTTTGTACTTTAGTTGCTCTTCTTAGCGGAAATTATTTTATTCCTTCAACAGAAAGATTAAGTGGAGCAACACTCGCCGAGTCCAACTTACCTCAAGGCCCGTTAACTGCTTCTGAGGCAAGGGCTCCGTCGTCAACAAGATCAAGACGGAAGATAGTGGGGCAGAGAGAGTAGAACCTTAAATCGCTGAAAGGAGGCTCATGGAGTGTTTTGTTTGCAGCAGCGCCTGATGCATATCAGCAAAGCTCTTTTAGTGTACCCTCCTGCATGGCACTATAACGCTGCCCCAAAGAGAACAAGCCAGCTGTGGAACGCATGCCTGGCACACGATGCCAGACAGGACCAGTACTGCTCCTTGAGCTCAGGTCCCGGCGCCAGCTCATAAATAATGCAGCAGGGCGGCAGCTTCTTCGCTGGCAAAGGGGTAGAACGGAGAAAAAAAAGAGGAGAAACGTGTCACATTTATCACCGCGCACTCCAGTTCCCAATGGTATGGAGCAGAACAATTACGAAGGGTTTTCTATCGATTGCTATTCGCGAGCCGGTATGTCACTTTTCCATCCACAAGTAGCGCCAATAGTACCAATAAAAGCAGCGAAATGTTATTTATTTATTCATTTATGTATGTATTTTCTGCCTGATTCCTTTCTAAATTTATGAATGCACCCGACCTTCTCCTTTCTGTATCATGTCCGCCCGCAAGGCCTGGAATCTTGTTTTCTCTCCCTTTCGTTTTTCTTCAGCCCGTGTTTTTATTCATAGTATATTTTACTCTTTATCACACCCGTAAAACCCGTAGTTAACACTCACCGCTTTCGGGCTTCTGAGTTATAAAATCGTATTTCGCTCCGCTTCGGCGCATTTTGGTGCATCTCGGACCACTTTAGCTAGCCCAAAAACCTCGGAAACTTCCCGACGCATGCGTGCACTGGTATGCGCCTCGTAATTTTATTACCCATGAAAAAAAAAAGGAGAGCGTGGGCAAGATGATCGGAAGAGAGCTCATACGAGCGAGGCAAGTTGAGTAGCAGGACCTTTGGCGTCATGGCAGAGGTAAGGACCACCGGTGAAGTTTAATATAAAGGTGTCTTCAACTTAGCAGTTCTTGCTTCAGGCAATGCACAACTCTCCTCCCCGATTATTGAGTGCAGAGCGCGGCGCCGGCACTTTTCAATTTGCTGCTGGTTCAGAAGTGCGGGATGTGCTCAAGGCTCTCCCTGAAGTCCCAAAAAGAAGGTGAAGAAGCAGACAAAAAAAGTGCAGGAGCTGCAGTGGCGGCACTTGCGCTGAACTAAATCGTGAACTGGTTCAGAAAGCGCGGGCCGAATATAAGAGACCTCTAATCTGCATATTCAAGGGATGCATTTTCCCCTACCTAGATGGGGTCAACCGAAACGTCAAGCAATGTTCTTTAATTAAAAATAACAGCTTTATTTACAAGTGGTGTGACCCAAAAACCACGGCAAAAGGCACAGACAAAGAGTCCACAACACGACTTTATCTTGTCTTGGCAAAATAAACATAGGAAACACAATCTATCAAACAACATACACGAATGGGAGTTCCTGAATATTAAGATAAGCAGAATAGATATTTTTATTGGTCTGCTATATAATGTACCGTAAAATTACATTTTGGGGGAGGGGGAAACAAAACAATTCTGCAGAAATTAGAAAATTATCTACTAATGCATAGAATTCTTATGCCGCTTGCCTTGAGTGTGCGTTTTTACAGTCAAAGTTTTTTGGTTTTTCTGAATCCTATCCGACCAATGATCTCCATTTACGCTGTCATAACGATTCGAATTCGAACATTCGGGAAAAGGCCATTATTGTAGAAATGCCGGGCGTTATACGGATTGCCATTTTCCGTAATAGCTTAATATTTTTCTTATTTTTTAGTTTTAAAAATTTTGTCCCACCAATTATCTTCATCTACGCTGTTATAACGAGTACATTTACAACTTTCCGGAAATCTGCATTATTGTGAAAATGCAGGGCTTGGCGTGGTTAGCGATTTTCCGTACTTTTTTTTACATTTTTCTTCTATTTTAGTGTTTAGAAATTTATTTTGTACCGATTATCTAATTTATGCTAATGTAAATATAGAACTACCGCAAAGTATGCATTATTGCCCAAATGCAAGTCGTTATGCGGTTTGCCATTTCTCGTATGCTTTTTATTTATTATTTCTTGAAAATTTCGTTCGACCTATTCTCTCCATTAACGCTATTATAACGACTACAGGTTGAACTTTGCCGAATCTGCATTATCGCGAAAATGCAGGCTGTTACACGGTTCGCCATTTTCGGAAATATTTTATAGTTTCTTATTTTCTTATTATTTTAAAATTTCGTTCGACCAATTATCCCCATTTACGCTGTTATAGCGATTACAGGTGGCACTTTCGCGATATCTGCATTATTCTGGCAATGCCATGCGTTATATTTTTGACATTTCCCGTAATTGTTAAATTTTTTTTGGTGTAGCAAATGTTTGTTCGACCAATTTTATTTTCGTTATTATAACGATTACATATGAAACTTTCCAGAAATCTGCATTATTGTGGAGATAGAGGGCATTACCCGGTTCGCCAGTTTTCGTAGTTATTTTATATTTTTCTGATTTTTTTATTTTCCTAAAATTTAGTTCAACTATTTATATCCATTTGCGCTATTATAACGATTATAGGTTGACCTTTCGCGATATCTGCATCATTGTGGAAATGCTATGCGTTATACAATTTGACATCTGTTTTTTTATATTTTTCATATATTTGAATTTTTGACAACTTCGTTCGACCAATTATTTCAATTGACGTTATCATAACGATTGCATTTGAAACTTTCCCGAAATCGGCACTATTGTGGGAATGCAGGGTGTTGCACGGTTCACCAGTTTTCGTAATTATTTTATATTTTCCTTATTTTTTTTAGGTTTTCAAAATTTGTTCGACCCATTGCCCCTACTTACGCTATTATAACGATTGCAGGTAGAAGTTTCACGATACCTGCATTATTGTGGAAATACCATGCGTTATACGTTTTGACATTTTCCGTATTTTTTTATTTTTCTTATTTTGTAGTTTTTCAAAATTTACTTCCACCAATTATCTCCTTGTACGTTATTATAGCGATTTTAATTTGTAGCTTTCCAGAAATCTGGATTATTATGGAAATGCAGGGCGTTACATGGTTCGCCAGTTTTCGTAATTATTTTATATTTTTCTTATTTTTATTTTTCAAAATTTCGCTCGACCAGCGACCTCCGTTTACGCTATTATAACCATTGCAAGTTGTACTTTCGAGATATATTCTATATTGTGGAAACGCATTGCGGTATACATTTTGACATTTTTCATAATTTTTTGTATTTTTCGTATTTTTTAATTTTTCGAAGTTTTGCGCGACCGGTTATCTCTATTACGACATTATAGAGATTACAGGTGGAATTTTTATAGTGATTACATGTTAAATATAGCGATTACATCTGAATATCCATTTTTGTAGAAATGCAGGGCGTTACACCGTCCTGGCTGTGGTGGTACTCAGCAAAGAATACCACTCACTAAAACAGTTTTGGTTGTGGACGGCGGAAATCATGCAGCCTTTCGGATGAGTTCGAGCTATCTTGGGGCTGTTTCTTACGCGCAACGTTAAGCAAAGCCCTGCTTCGTAATTTAGTAGGTTTACAGAAATTTTGAAAGTGGATTTTTTTTTCTATCATGATCTTTCAGCAGACATACGTAAAAGGTATTGTAACAGGCTAATATAAAAGTAGTATATTTTGCCGTTTGGCATACTTTGGCCAATCTTGGCGTATGTCGGCTCATAAATGTGGCCATTACAAACACCTTAATTTCCACAGAGGATCTCAAATATTCGAATTTGAATAAAATTCGTCGACTGAGGGCATTTAAAATACTTTAAGAAACAGGCGCTTGTCAAAGGAGGAAGTTCTCACAAGGTGAATAATTTCATTTACCAATCAGGCACCATACAGTTGTTGTAGTAGAACTTTATTTTGCCCAGGATGGGGTCCAAGGTGTATCGCGTGATGCGATAAAGCAAGACGAAAGCCTCGGGTTGCTGGAGAACGAACAACTGCTTTTATTCGAGTGTGCTTATATACATGCCGGTGGCAATGGTGACAGCCTGCGCAGAACAGAGTCTGCGCATAGCGAGTGCTCTGTTCAAATAACACTCGATACATCCCCCTCTGTTTGAAAGGAGACAACACGGAAATGGAAACTAACACAAGAAAATGCACTTTGCGTAGATTACGTGGCTGGTTCATCTGTACGACAGTCCCGTCGTTATTGACACAGGTTACACATCTGCTTCATGGCACTTGCACGAAGTTTCTGTTGTAAGTTAGATGGCGAGGGGGTCTACGTTGCCGTAGCGACCTCCTGAGAGCCGGAACAGGTGACGCACAGGTTGGAGCTCTAGAGACAGTAGGCACTGCGGCCCTTGGCCCTGGTGATGCTTGTGTTGAACCACCTTCGTCGTCGCATTCGACAAGCTCTGGAGGGTCTCTATGAAAGGCTTCTTGAGTGGGTAAAATGTGTTGCCGGTTACGTAGCACTAGCCTACCTCCCTCTGTGAAGACGTTGTAGGACCGGGGTTGAGCCAACGGCTCTATGACCTTTGCTTTTGTAGTCCATGTGCCGTTCTTCACTCGTACGACGTCTCCTTTGCTTAGAGGAGCCAGTGGGCGCCTGTTGGTCTCCATTTGGCGGTGCTTGAAGACCGGGGTTCCGGGCTTCCCTTGGATGCATGGCAACGTCGAGCGTAGGATCCGACCCTGGAGAAGCTCCGCAGGCGATCGGCCATCGGCTTCCAGCGGTGCAGTCCTGTACGAAAGAAGCCCCAGCCAAACATCTTGTTTAGCTTCCATGCTTTTCTTTAAGATTCGCTTCAACTAATCTGTACCCCTTTTTCCGCCAGCCCGTTGGACTGCGGGTATCCCTGGACTGGAGGTAACACGCCGGAACTCGTACGCTCGTGCAAATGCAGCAAATTCCTTGCTTGCAAATTGTGGGCCATTATCCATACAGACCTCCATGGGGATACCATATCGGGCAAAGATAGCCCTGATTGATTCGATGACCGCTCTGGCCGACGTTTCTGTGAGCATATCCACTTCGGGGAAGTTTGAATAGGCATCGTAGGCACAGAGGTACGATTTTCCCCCGTAGTGAAAGAGGTCTATACCAACCCTATACCAGGGTTGGTCTGGCACCGGACGCATCTGCAGTGGCTCTCGTGACTGGCAGTACGCATACTTTTTGCAAATTGCGCAGGTCTGAACAAATTTGTCAATATCATAATTCATTCCGGACCAAAACACTGAACGCCGCGCTCTTAATTTGCTCTTATTCAAGCAACGTGTCCTTGGTGGATCTTTTCCAAGATTTCCTTCCGCATGTTTGCTGGTATTATAATCCTGCAGCCTTTAAGAAGGACGCCTTTGACTTCAGATAGCTCGCCAGCAAATGACTTGAGCTGTCCTTCGATAGGCAGGCCCGCAACAATGCTGTTACGAACAGAGCTTAGATACGGGTCTTTGCTGGTTTCCGATACAAGCCGGTTCCACGTGTCGTCACTGACAAGTGACGACACTAAACTTACAGCGTGCACGTCTGCGTCGTCACTCGTGATGTTATCCCCGTCGCCTTTGATTGAAGCCCGTGATAAGATATCGGCAAGCACCAGCTGCTTCCCTGGAACGAAGCACAAGTCGATGTCGTGACGCAATAACCGCAGGAAAAACCACTGCAGCCTGGGCGGGATATCGCCTATTGCTTTTTTATAGATGGCAATCAAGGGGCGATGATCAGTTTATACTATGACCTTGCGTCCGTATACAAAGTGGTCAAATCGTTCACAGCCGTACAGAATAGCCATTGTATCTTCTTTTATTTGAGAATACCGCTGCGCAGTATCCGATAATACCTTCGATGCATATGCCACGGGTTTCCAATGGTTGCCATGACGTTGCAGAAGCGCGGCGCCCATTCCATTTTGTGACGCGTCGCAGGACACTTTAGTTTCTTTTTTGGGATCGAATATTGCTAGCAATGGCTGTTTGCTCAAAGTTTCGCACAGTTGTTTCCACTCGTACGCGTAGTTTTCTGACCATTCAAAAACCGCGTCGTTCTTGATCAAGCTTCTGAGCAGCGTTGTTTTCTCAGTGAGCGACGGCACGAACTTGGCTAAATAGTTTACAACACCCAGCATTCGTTGGACTGCGAGTTTATCGGCGGGTGGCGGCATTTCTATCATACCCTTTATTAGGGAAGGGCTGGGCCTGATGCCTTCAGCACCGATAACGTCGCCCAGGAATTCGATCTGTTCGACGCCGATTGTGCACTTTGCTTGATTGAACGTCAAGCCCGCCCGTTCTGCCGCCTGTAGTGCAAGGCGCAGGCGCTCGTCATGCTCTCTCCTTGATGTACCCCAGATTAGTATGTCGTCAACATATACTTTGCACCAGGGACTGCTTCAAACATTTCATTAAGCGTCTGCTGAAAGACCTCCGGCGCCGACGAGATGCCAAATGGCAACCTCAAAAACCGGTAACGTCCAAAAGGTGTTGAGAACGTACAAATCCACGAGGTTTCTTCATCTAACGGGATTTGATGGAACCCAGAGTTCGCATCCAATCGTGTAAAGACTACGGCGCCTGCGAGTTCTGCTTCGATATCTTCATGTCTAGGCATTTCGTAGTGTTCCCGCTTTAGATTTTCGTTAATCTTTCGGGGATCAACGCAAACCCGGAGCTTGCCGTCCTTCTTTCGTACAAGAACAAGTGGGCTCACCCAATCTGTAGGTTCCTTGACTTTGACGGCTATTCCCGCTCGCTCCATGCGCTGTAGTTCTTCCTTGAGTGGTTCCTGCAGGGCCAGGGGCACCCGGCGAGTTGTTTGGACGACTGGTTTTGCTCCCTCGCGAAGCACCATCCGGTAGCGTCGCTGAACGCAGCCTGTTCCAGAAAACAAGTGTGGAAAGTCTTTAACCACTTTCTGGGAGCTATTTTCAGATACACTGTGAACTCGTCGGGAAAGAAGTCCTGCTTGTTCAAATGCTTGCAGGCCAAGTATCGCTTGACGTCCGTTGCGCACAATGAAGAAGTCCATTATGTTTTGCGACTGCAAATTTCCACTTCTGCCCTGATAACACCCAAGTGTTCAATCAGACCCCCACCGTACGAACGCAAGACCGCACTGCTCGGTTGCAATGGTGGCTTCGGTTCATTTTTTTATAAGGTCCGAAGGGCAGCAAGTTGGCTTCCGATCCCGTATCCACTTTTAGTTGCACTGACGCATTGTTCACGCGTGCTTCTACAGTCCAGTCGCGTTCACTGTTGATCTTGTTAACCGAAATCTCGAGGACGTCAAAGTCGTCTTCAGACTCTTCGAGTTCGTCGACACTAGCGCTCGCCCTACAGCAAACTGCAAAGTGGCTCTTCTTTTTGCATTTTCTGCATGCCTTTCCGAACGCAGGGCAACTACGCGGCTCGTGTGTTCGCCCGCATTTCCGACACTTGTAGTCTCTGCGCCTTTCAGAACGTGCCACAGGGCTTTGTTTGCGCACCGGGTCAACCTGCTTTACGTCTTGGTATCAAGCTTCTTGGTGCGCTGCGGATATCTCGGCCGCCTTGCAAGTTTTCTCGGCGTTTTCCAAGGTAAGCTTGTTATCTACTAGCAGGTTCTCTCGTAATTTAGCATCCCTAGTTCCGAAGACAATTTGGTCTCGGACCATTGAATCAGTCAATGCACCAAAGTTGCAAGCTCGGGCTTGGGTCTTCAAATCCCTCAGGAAATGTTCGAAAGGCTCACCCGGCTCTTGGACCCTTTTCCGGAAGACGTACCGCTCGTAGACTTTATTTTGTTGGGCGTCGCAGTACTCCTCGAACTTCTTGACCACCGTAGCGTATAGTCAAGGTTGCTTTCGCCTTCCGCAAAGGTGAAGGTGTTGTAGACCTCGATGGCTTCTTTGCCTGCGATACTCAGAAGAAGGGCACCTTTCGCAGATTCCGGGTGAGGCTTCTGGTCGGTGGTTTCGGACGACGCCAGGAACAGGTTGAATTTCTGGATGAACAACTTCCAGTTCCTACTTATGTCCCCTGAAAAACGTAGCGGGTCCGGTGGCTTAAGAAATTCCATCGCTTTTCTGTTCCCGGCGCTCCGGAACGCACATCAAAATCGGTGACTCGCCACTTCTGACACCATGTATCGCGTGATGCGATAAAGCAAGACGAAAGCCTCGGGTTGCTGGAGAACGAACAACTGCTTTTATTCGAGTGTGCTTATATACATGCCGGTGGCAAGGGTGACAGCCTGCGCAGAACACAGTCTGCGCATAGCGAGTGCTCTGTTCAGATAACACTCGATACACATGGAAGAAGAATAGTGCGGAGATTCTCTTATTCTCTTCTTTAGTTCATGGCCAGAAATCCTTGGACAATGCCGGCGACTTCAGCCATCCGGACAAGCTGTACTTGCCTGTATGGGTCAGAAATTGGCTGCACAGTTTCCCGCTGCTCCGAGGTTCCAATTTATAATAAAGAGGGGTTTCTCTTCCGGTGTTCACCCCCACTTTCAAGAGGGCATTGACAAATCATATGTTGCAGACCCGCCCTGCCTCTACAAATTTTGCATCCGCCTATAATTTAGCATAGTCCTGGGTATCAACGGCTGTAGGTAATGGGTTGGGGAAAGTGTTAGTCTGGAGCAGCCACCGCGCAACTGACTGTAGCGCGGGGAAGGTTCTGTGTGCTGCGGCGTGCTTGGCCCTCTATGATCTGTAATGATCAGTTACATCACCGATAGGACACCTGCCTGACCCTTCCCGACTGGAGAAACGAGTGCGCGCCAACAATGGAAAGGTCAGTGCCGTCTTGTTTGGCAAGACCTCGAGCCGTGTCGGGCGCGTGTTCATTTTCGGGATGACGGAGTGCGCCGGTGCCCAGGCTATTCGCACTCCTCTCCTAAGCCTGCCGACGGAATTTTGAGCGCTTTGGACTACACGCGGGCCCCTCGCGAAATTTAGGATGGCCCTATTGCAGTCGCTTACTGTCACTTTGTACTTGAAGGAAGCCGTCATTGCCATTGCAAGGGCCTCCTTCTCCCCAACTTCCGGGAACGTCGTGAGGGTCACGCCGGAAGTGACTGAACAGCCTTGGTGACAGACTACTGCAATGGTCATGGCGTGACGATCGTGGTAATCGACGGCGTCAGCGTAGATCTCGTCCTCGCACATTCCAAAGCGTTTGTGCAGAGCCTTAGCTCCCTCGCGTCTGCGTCCCGCGTTGAGGATAGACTGCATGTTTTCAGGTAAAAGCGATGCCGAAAGGCGTGTCCTTTCCATGAGTGAACAGACCAAGTTCCCGTCTTCCTTTAGGTAGAGTAACATTAATTCGATGTCTTGTGTGTAATGCCTTAACCGATCAGGTTGCGTCAGCATAGCTGTAAATGCCCAAAACATTGCAATGTTGAAAACAAATACAACTTCTTTTCTTTTATCAGCTTTATTAACCGTAGTACAGGGTGATAACCTGGTTTGCCCATTATAATAATGGTACTAACGGGTTTAACACATGTTCATTTATTTTTTAGTTGTCATATTGGCTAGTTCATCGTGAAATTGCACACACTCAGGAACTCCTGCGGGGTGTCAATACATAGGCTCCAACCGCAGGCGCTTCGTGATAATGTTAAAAGACTGGCACTCGTGTTTTACTGCAACTCTCGATAAAGACATTGCACCAAGATGGTGCGCTCAAGCGAGTGAGTCAGTGAGTGCAGAACGGTTTAGTGAACCGGTGAAGTGGGAGTGGTTGCCAATTCCAGAAAGCCATGTGATGAGCGGGCAGCCTTCGCACTGGAGAAAAAAGTGTCTGGACATCCAGATCGCTTCTGGTGACCACGTTCTCCCACAGCTCATGGGTGGGAAGCATGGATTGAAAAGTGGGGAGGTTGGTGTTTTGCTTGCATTCTAATATGATACTGCCGCGAACCAAGCATTGGGTTTGTTTATTTGTGTTTTGCTTTTGCCGCCCGGCTGCGCCGGCCTGTTATCGCTGTTGTCTCTGTGCCAAGGGAGGCGCGTGTTCCGTTCTTTCTTGTAGGTTGTAAACAGAACATGCATTCGGCAGAAAGTTGCGCTGGGAACATACGATGAAGGCCGGCTGGGTGAGGAAAGGTATTTTTACCCACTAGAAATGCTATTTCGCCGTTATGAACGACGCGCATCGGTCAGTTTTATTATAAGTAACATGGGCTCCTTACTGGAGGCGCGAGCTTGCAGAAAGGCCAAACAGATGGCGAGCGCTATGCCTTCGCGCTTTTTACCGGTCACGTCTTCCCTCTTAAATTTATGATAAATGACAGGGCTCCTACGGGAGGGGCATGGTTGCAGAAAGTGCCAACAGATGGCGATCGCTATCGAGGGGGGGGAAATTCAACTGAATTTTACATCCAGAGGGGCGTAAATTAAAAAACCTCGCTTGCCTTTTTATCCACATGTTAGCACAAAATACGTAAATAGATTTTGGGGGGAATTGGATGGGCAGCATTTGCAAGCAAAAACGCATTGTAGATATCCATGGCTGTGTGGTTATTGAGGAATGTGTCGAAACACACTGTTTTCCGGAAATACTGCTTGCCTCTATTGGGTAGGTGTCATAGAAATGTCGTACAACAGTGTTTAGATGCATGAGTAAGTTGCCTATCTCAACAAAAACCACTTCAATATCTCAAATGGCGTGCAATAAAAAAATATATTTGCGAAAACTATGTCACCGCTTTTCACTCTCTTCATGGTGTAATAATTAACATTTTCAGCAATATTGACCTCCAACACCGTAATCACAATGTGCTCATGAAATTTGGAGCATTTGCAAAAGGCAATTTGGTGAGGCGTGAACATCACCTTTTGGGCCTTTAAGCTCGTCAGCCCTGTCATTTGTAAAAAAAAATGTGGCCATTTTACCGGCGTCGCAGGGCGATATCCCTAAAATTGGTTTCCTGCATTTCTATGAGTAACATATGTTAGCACAAATCAATTGGAGAAATGAATCAGCGAAAGATAATTTGGAGAATCTTTAGGAACACCCATTTTTTTCCTGAATGCGGAATCACCTCGATAGTTGGTTAGGGTGAAATCTAAAAAGTACTTTTTACATATTTCTAAAAGCTACACATATCAGCATAAAACAATTCTATAGGTGAACGGGTGACCGAGAAAATCACGAATTTACGAAAATACAATTTCGCCATTTTCCTTGGTTACGAATGCAATTTCAGAAAAACCCGCCTTAGTGAGCCCTTACTTTATGACACAACTGTGCTCGCGAAATTCAAGTCTTTAGACCTACCAATTCTGGCTGCGCGTTGATTAGTCAGTCAGTCAGTCAGTCAGTCAGTCAGTCAGTCAGTCAGTCAGTCAGTCGGGCACTTCTCTTTATCGGTACAATATGCCAGGCGCAATGCCCGCTTAGAATACCTTAACGAAATAGGGCTGAGTTGTCTAAATTTAAACGTAGCAATGACCTGTACTGGAAAAGGGGCCAGAACATCTTACCAACATTCTTAAAAACTGTCGATACAAAAACATATATTCCCGTAATGCGAAAACATATTGCTGACTCTTGCTTGCACCCACGTAGGTCATATCGCCTTCTTTTGACAAAAAAACGCGACAATGACACGCTGTAGTTCACGCCTTCTTTTATTTCAATTATTTCCGATGCCTCTGCAGGTAAATGAATTTTCATAAGCTAGAAGTGCACGCTTTTAGACAGAACATTCTCCCCTCCACCGAAACTAATCATCCGCTTACGTGGCATAAAGGCCAGGGCACTCTGCTGCCGCGAATGAGACAGCAGCTTCGGCTACCAAGCTGGGAGTTCCGCTCCTGATAGAGATAAAATGCTAGCCCAAATCACCAATCTAACAAATCACGAGTTTCTGTTTGCAGAGTTCTGTCATGACGTTTCTGATTTAAAAAGTCGTATAAAGTCTACATCTTAAAACCTTTCCCGTTAAACGAATGCTCTAGTGAGTGGTTGAGATTGTCTAAATTTCCTTAACCGCTAAAAGTCTGCAATGTGGAGGCCATATTCTGAGTTCTCCCTGCTGGTTCGCACCCATTCGTTAACGAGTGACAGTGCGTTCAAAAGTGCCGTTTTTCCCGCACCATCTTCTCACTCATGTGGTGACGTCAGCTATGACGACACAATGGCAAGAACATGTCGGTAAATTTGGTCAATTGCTAGCATTTTTAATGCATACAATCAGAGGATCAACAAACAAAAAATTATTTCCACAAAGTTTGTGAAAATCAAAAAGTACACAAAAATCCAGCGTGATATTGCTCAGAACACACTGCAAACATGTATGACGTTATTATAAAGGTTAGTTCGTCAAGCGCGAACAGGGGATAGTGTTTTCCATTCTGCCGCACATGTGCAAAGAACCTAAGGCATTTGCTGGGTATTCACAGAGAAACAAACAAACCCCAAATAAACCTTCGATATATTTACTTCGGCGGCCCTTCAACTCCGCCCACGAAGAAAAGTCTGCATATACGTCAAGGACTGCTGTATATACCGCCGTCAAAAGAAGCCTGCAATAGGTGAGGCTTGAACGCTTTGATTTGCTTAGGACGTGCTGGAATCGGGTCTTCAACTTGGTGGCGAGCACAAGAAATATTATTGCCGACATTCTTGTTCTGGAAAAGCATTTCTGCAAACCCTGCGTCGGCTTCGGAGCACTTAATTATTAGTTAACCTGATTTTTACAAATCGGTGGGAACTAACACCCGTATTGACGTGATATGCCCGCTTGTTAAGAATAGCAAGTGACCATACAAGATTTCCAGTCCGCCAATTCGGTGCGCATCACACGCTAAGGAGAGCTCCCGCTTTTCAAGGCCTTATTTGATCTTATGTATGTTTAAACGCTGGGTTCATAGCTCAAGATTGCGCCGGTGAAGAAAAAAAAATATCAAGCGATATGCGCAGGCAGCAGCTTGAGCTAAGGTGAAGCACGAAACACCAAATTTATGAAAACGGATCCAGCTGGATAAATGTAAGGAAAAATCCAAACTTTAACGTGGCAAAAAGAATGAACTACCACAACAGCATTTTTACAGCTGTAGCACACGGCATTTTACTTATTTTAGACCACATTGTCCAACATCAAATAACAAAGTCCATAGTTTTTACAGATTCTCTTAGTGTTGTACGTGCACTTTTGTCTAGAAAACGCTCAAAAATTATGTAATCAATCTTGTTTTTAAGGGCCTTATGACGGCATACGCATCAAATCTTGAAATAACAATATGTTGGGTTCCTGGCCATTGTGGAATAGCCGGGAAAGAAACCGCAGATGAAATGGCCACTGCTGCTACACTCTTGAATTCAGTGGGCATAGCAACACTGCCGTACACAGATATGAAGCCACGCATCAGACACGAACTTCACAACACGTGGCAAACACACTGGAGTGAACAGACAGATAACAAGTTACATGTAATAAAACCTTACTTGGGACCATACGCTGACTCACACAACAGACACATTTAGGTTACCTTAGCTAGGTTGCAGGTAGCCCACACACATGTAACACACTCACACCTGCTCACTAGCTCTCCAAGACCTGGGTGTAGCAGGTGTGGGGAGGGCCTATCCGTAGTCCACATCCTAATCACATGCAAGGCACTCGACACAACAAGACACAGACACTTCAAGGAACTATACAGACAACACATTCCGCTACACCCTTCGTTGTTTTTTGGGTGATAATGCCATGGTCTCTGTGCAACACGTTTTTAAATATTTGTCTGATGTAAACTTTTTAAACCTCATTTCCTATCATGCGTAATCAAAACTGGCCCTATACACCAGCCATCCGTTAATTGAATTGCCGTTAATTGATTTTACTGTTATTCTGGCTTTAGTAGCCACTATTTTCTTCTAGATACTTTTGTTTGGCGCTCTTTGCCCCAGCTGGCCTTGCGCCAAAAAACTCCAACCATCATCATCATCATCTTATTCAGGGACAATTGCAGGCTGCCATTCATTATCTGAGAATGCCTGCCTAATGCACTCCACCCTATTCTTATCCTTCTAATTATCTCTGCCTTGTGTTGGGATCTGGGGTCACAACTTGGCCTCACTAGATATCTTGGCTTTCCACTTCCACTTCCTCGCCGCCTATCGGAAACCGCTGTGGTCTCTCGAGGTTATTGATCATTGCTTTAGTGTTCTGCACAATAATTTTCATTCCCACGCTGCTCCTCTGTTCGTCTAGTGCGGTAAGCATGCTTTGAATTTTGTCCTCCGAATTATCAAGGAAACGCCGTGAGCAAAAATGGGGTTACTCCATTAGCCCTTACGCCTACCTATTCCCAATCCAACGTTCTTAATGCCTCTTGTAAACATGCTGTGAAAAACATTGGGGAGATTGTGTCTCCTTTTATGACGCCCTTCCTTGAGGTATTTTACTGCTGTCCTTATGGGGGGTGATGGTAGCTTTGGAATCGTTGTAAATATTCTCTAGTATTTTACATAATGCTCGACTACAACCTGGTTCCGTAAAGCCTAAATGACTGCTGAGGTTTCGACCGAGTCAAATGCTTTCTCATAACCTATGAAGGCTATATATAGGTGTTCAATATACTCCGCACACTCGTCTACACCCTGGGCTCGTAAAGCCTGAATGAGTGCTGAGGTTTCGACCGAGTCAAATGCTTTCGCATAACCTATGAAGGCTATATATAGGGGTTCAATATACTCCGCACACTTCTCTATCACCTGATGAATCATATGAATATGGTTGAATAGCCTTTACGGTTGAATAGCCTTTACGATACACCGCTTGTTCTTTAGGTTGAGTGAAATCTGAGGTCGCAGAAATTCTGTGAGCGATTACAATGGTCAGTACGTTGTAGACGACCTACAGTAAGGTGATCGGCCTGTGATTTTTCAAGTCCTTCATTACACCTTTCTGATGGGTTAGGATGGTGTTTGCTTTCTTCGAGGATACCGGTACACTCGCGGTCATGACGCATTGAGTGTACACTTTGCACTATGCGTGCAAAAATTGGTTCCATGCAATGAAACCTTAACCTCGATTCTTTCATCATTGTTGCCTGGTATTTGACTAGCCATTTGCATAAGCGAGAAAATACTCATGAGCTGTTCCTGCACACCTTCCGCAATTCTTTTCCATAGTACGGCTGTCACATTGCCTAAAGGGCCGCCTCTGGAGCTTTGAATATTGCCGCGAACCATGTATTTACTTATGTTTTCTTTTTGCGAGCGGCTGCGCCGGGCTGTGATCTGTTATCCGTGTGCCAAGTGAAGCGCCTGTTCGAGTCTTTATTTTTTTTCATGCCGCACGTGTTATCTCCTTTGATAGGGAGAGTGTTTTGAACTAACGTAAGTAACCTAGAATAATCTTCTTTTAACTACAGTGTTCTGGATCTCATTCGACGGTTGGAGAAAAAGGCGAGCCGAGAGATAAAGGCCCGGAGGTCAGACGCCGCGATATACGATTCGCCGACACTCGCCTGCACACGTCGCTATGTTGACTGCTGCTTCGCCGCCTGCGTATTCTTTAACTTGTTAGGACAGCAAAACTTCGTTTTAACAAGCTTGTTTTTTCTTCAAGACAGCTGCGTCGCCTTTGGCTACGTGACATCTTGGGGGTGCGGGATACATGCACCCTAAGCTCTCGTCAAGCCGACAAGAAAGCCCAACTCGTGTCAGCGGCCGACAGCAAGGACTTCAGCCGAAGTTTGGACTGCTTCTGCATACAGTGAAGAAAGAAGACGAGACGTCATGAAAACAACCATGATCAATGCATGCACCATGACCCGCTCTACCAATCCTTCCCTCGCTCTTCAGAAACCCAGGGAGCCGTCATCATTCCATGGGTCACCTTCTGAGGATCATGACGACTGCTTGGAGCAAGTCGAAAGGGTCAGGCTGTTTAACCCATAGGACGACGCGGAGACACTCAGGCAAATATTCTTCTATCTTGAATATTCAGCACAGATCTGGTTTGAAAACCATGAGAGCTCCCTGGAGTCTTGGAAGAAATTCAGAACGCAATTTTTAACGACGTTCACCGCAATCATACGGAAAGAGTCGACGAAGTCTTGCTGCAGACGCGGACACAACAGTCTAACGAAAGCATTGTTGTGTTCGTCCAAAATATCAAGAGGCTTTTCCGGTGTTCTCAAATTTGCACGGCGGAAAAAAAGATGTTACGCTTATTAATGCGCAGTGTGAAGGAGGAACTGTTCGCTGTACTTGTCCGCAATCCTCCCACAACCGCCGCTGAATTTTTTACTGAAGTCAGAACCATTGAGAAGGCACTCCAAATGCATGCTAAGCAATGTGACCGAAACTTTCTTGGCACGGCCAATGCGAACTGCGTCGACAGCATGCGGATTCCCGCAGATAGCGTACGCGACACTATCCGCGCAATAGTGAGGGAGTAGCTGCGAAAATTTTCTCCCAACGCCGCCGCAACCCCAAGTCGCCCCCCTTACCTACGTGTTTAGAGAAGTGCAGCAAGCGCTGGGAAATTAACCGATTGCAAAAGCACCCCGCGAGCCACAAGCTATGGCCTACCCGTGTGGTTTCCGTCGACAACTCCCACCCGCGCCCTATCATCAAGAGGCTGGCTCCGTACCGTCGTTCCCTGTAGCCGGTACAATTCTGTTGTGACCGGAGCGTGGTGAACGCCTGATAAACGTCCGCTTTGCTACTAGTGCGGAGAGGCCGGCCACATCTACCGTAGCTGCTCCTATAAGGGGCTTGGCTTGCGAGCTTTCTCCGTCGACGCACCGCGCCCCCGACCTGGCCAGCACCCTACTCACATCGAAGACTGCCTGTCCAATACCAGCCGTGGACCAGCTCGTTTCAACCGTTCGCAGTTGCCCTACCAGTACCAGTCGCCCTACCACTAGCAATGCTGACTTCGCACGTGAAAGGCCCACCAGCCCACGTGGGGTAAACTTAAAGCAGCGACTTCTGTAGGTGAAGTTGCCAAACGGCGAGAAAACGAAAACCCTCAAACGACGCAAGAAGGCACCGAAGACCATGATTCACGACATGCCCTCAGCCTGACGTCGCGATCTAACCCTGGAGTGACTGCCGACCACGACGACTGTCGCAAGGTAATCGTGTACACGACATGACTGGACCTGCTGGTGTGAAGACGACGACAACGACGAAGCATATTCCACACGCACATAGTCAACAAGCACGCAAAGTCAACACGCACCGTCAACACGCACAAGCCGAGATACGACGCCCTGACGCACCCGGAACTCGAGGAAGGTGGCGTCCGGCGTAAAGTTGTCCATCAACGGCTTTGATATAGTCGCCCTCATAGACACGTGAGCATAATTCTCATTATGAGCAGATCATTTGCGTCTAAGCTGAAGAAAGTTACGACCAGATGGGACGGTCCGCACATACACACAGCAGGAGGCCATCTTGTAACGCCGAGTGGAAAGTGCACATCACGCGTCACCATAGACGGCACCACGTACCCTGCCGCATTCGTCATTTTGCCAAACTGGTCCTGGGACATGATTCTTGGGAACGGCTTTTTGACGGACACCGGTGCAAAAATTGATCTGCAGACCCCACCGTTAACTTTTTTCTCCGATCACTCCATGACGCCGGAACCGAACCCCGGACACCTTGCTGCTGTAAGGATCGCCGATGATCATGTCACCCTGCCACCCCACGCAAGCTTGGTGATCACGGTTTACTGTGAAGATGCTGTTCCTGACGTCGACGCTATCGTAGATAGTAACCAAAGATTGCTTCTTGACCGTGGTGTCTCCGTCGCAAGACACATTGCGCACTTTAAGCTACGCCAGTCTCACGTTTTGGTAACTAACTTCACGGAGGAGTACCAGCAATGGCGCTGCAATTGTCTTCCTCGAATAAATGCAATAAGCAAGTGACGTTATGGCAGTCGCCGACGTTCAACGCCCACCCGAAGTTACCTTCAAGCTTCCGCATCCCTTTCACATAAATCCGGCACTCCCGAAGAAGAACGAAAAAAATTATTGGCTTTGCTGCAACGCTACAGCGAGTGTTTTTCGTCAAGCTCAAAATTACGTCAGACACCTTTGGCGAAGCACCGAATTATATTCGAAGATGAAGCCCGGCCTGCCCGACAGTTACCGTACCGCGTGTCTTCACACAAGCGGGAAGCGATCCGGAAGCAAGCAGAAGATATGCTTCACGACGACATTATACAGCCATAGAAAAGTCCCTGGGCTGCGACGGTGCTACTTTAAGAAAAAAGATGGGCCGTTAAGGTTTTCCCTTGACTACCGGCGACTGAACAAAATCACCAAAAACGAAGTGTACCCCCTGCCCCGAATCGACGACACCCACGACCACCTCTGCCACGCGAAATACATCTCTTCGATGGATCAAAAGACACGCTACTGGCAAATAAAAGTGGACGGGAGAGATCGAGAGAAGACTGCCTTCATAACCCCGGACGGGCTTTACGAGTTGAAGGTGGTGCCATTCGGGCTGTCCAAGGTGCCAGCAACATTTCAAAGAGTCATGGACATCGTGCTAGCAGGCTTGAAGTGGCACACCTTTCTCGTATACCTTGACGACGTTGTCGTATTCGCCCGAACTTTCCACCAACACCTTGCAAAGTTTCAGTCTGCACTCGAGGCTATTCGCTCGTTGGAGTGAACTCTGAAGAGTAAAAAGTGCCGCTTGGCCTACGAGGAACTCCGGTTTTTGGCGATGTCATGAACGCCACGGGAGTAAGCTAGGAGTACTGCCTGACCAAGGCGAAACTTCAGCCATTGCGAACTTCCTATGAACGAAAGACAAGAAGAGCGGGCGTAGATTTCTCGGACAGTGCGCATACTACAAGCGCTTCGTCACAAACATCGCCCGCACTGCACAGCTTCTCACATTCTTGACGAAAGATGCACCCCTTTCAGCTGG
>JABSTR010003708.1:0-39051 GCA_013339765.2 Haemaphysalis longicornis
TAACTCTGTAAGAGAAGGGCGCAGAGGACGATGGTCGATTTAGAAGGAGTTCAGTCATGGAGGTATCATGAAAAACTGATTTAACAGGGTGGTGAGGCATGGATGAATTTTAAAAGCATAAAGAAGTCTGTGTATGTTCGCTGACGTTGTAGGTTTCATTTGTCGCACTCTACATACAGGCTTTCGACTGGACTAGTCCGAAAGGCGCCACAGGACAAGCGGAGCCCTAGATGAAGCACAGGGTCCAGCATTCTGAGGGATGTTTTAGTGGCTGACCCATAGACAACGCTGCCATAGTCCAATCGTGAGCCTATCAAGCTGTTAAAACACGCAAAAGAAGTTTGTCAGCACCAAAAGAGATGTGCGAGAGAACCTTCAGGATATTATTGTTTTTAAGCATTTATGTTTAGTGTTTTATGTGTGGATGAATGTGAGCTTTTCGTCAAAGATTATACCTAAAAACTTGTGTTCCTTTTTGACAGGAATCGAGACACCGTGGAGTTGAATGTCTGGATCCGGCCGGATGCCACGCCTCTTGAAAAACAAGACACAAGTGCACTTCCCTGGATTAAATTTAAAACCGTTGCTGTCTGCCCAACCAGCTAGATTGTTAACACCAAGCTGGACTTGGCGCTCGCAGACAGACAGGTTACAAGTCTTAAAGGATAATTGTACGTCGTCTACATAAATTGAGCAGGAAAAACGGTGGCAATGCCTTCCTGAGGGAATTCATTTTCACAATAAAAAGGGTGCAACTTAAAACTCTACCTTGTGGCACTCAATTTTCCTGCACATGCACCCTAGGGAGTGCAGTTCCAAGTCGCACGCGAAACGTCCTTTCGGAAATGTAACTGGAAAGCGCGTTTATCACGTTACCCGTTATGCCAAAGGACTTCAGATCTATGAGGATACCATACCTCCAAGCAGTATCGTACGCCTTTTCAAGATCAAAGAATACTGTCATACAGTACTGCTTGTGGTGGAAAGCATCTTTGATATATGACTCTAACGCAACGAGTTGATGGTTGGTAGATCGTGCCGCCCTGAATCCCGCCTGGCAGCTCTCGAGAAGACCATTGTACTCTAAGAAGTACACGAGTCTCCTGTTTATTATCTTCTCGAAGAGCTTACACAGGCAGCTTGTCAGGGCAATGGGACGATAACTGGCGGGAGAGGAAGGGTCCTTCCCTTCCTTTAGGACAGCCACTACTATGGCCTCCCTCCAAGAGCGTGGAATGTGCCCCGAAAGCCATATTTTATTGTATAGGTGTAAGAGTGTTTCAAGAGTGTCTGGGTGTAGGTGCAGTATCATGGTGTATGTAATCCTACCTGCGCCTGGAGCTGAAGGTTTGCACAAGCTCAGGGCAGCCCTCAACTCATAGAGAGTGAATTCAGAGTTGTAAGAAGTTTTTGATCTGTCTTTGTCTTGTAAGGGCTTTTTTCTGCACATGTTTGTGTTTCATGAAAGTGTCGTGTAGTGTGCTGAACTGGACACGTGTTCGAAGTGTTGTGCAAGCGTGTTAGCCTGGTCTTCAAGTGTGTCCCCTGTTGTGCTAACCAGGGGCAGGCTGTGTGTCTGTTGTCCTTTGAGCTTGCGTATACGTGTCCAGACTTTGTGTGTGTCTGTGTATGAATTAATAAATGTCAAGAAGGTGTGCCAACTCTCTCATTCGCCTCACGGCGCACACGTTTTCCTAACGCCTTGGCCCGTTTGAACAAAATGATGTTACCCGACGTGGGGTACCGACGAAGGACACCCACCCTTGTTCTGGGCCTCTCGCGCCCGTCTACAGTCCTCATTCCACCACGGCTTCCGCTGGTTGAGCGGGGCACCAGAGGCGTGGGGAATGGACTTTTCGGCGGCGTCGAGGATGTGCGCCGTGAGGAGTTGGGTAGCTTCTTCAACGTGTAGGTGTCCTGTGGATGTGTGGTGTAGTTTTGATGTCTTTGTAAATGTGTTTCAGTTAGCTCGTGCTTCATTGAACCTATTATGGGAAGAAGAACTGATTGGGCCGTTACCTATATATGTTAGTGAAGTGGGGAAGTGGTCACTGCCATATGGGTCAGTGCCCACTCCCCACTCAAGACATGGAAAGAGAATTGCCGAACCAATAGCCAATGGCCAATGTTTTGCAACTCGCCAGACTTTGTAAATTTGGTCACTATCATCCCGGGTATAAGTGACCATCAGGCCGTTGTCGCAACTATAAAAACAAACATTCCTCGACAGAAGTGCCATGGGTATAGAAGAGTGTTCTTTTTTGATCGAGGCGATTACTTCAGCATATGTGATAGACTTTATAGTTACTTACCTGTTTCGAGTGCCTGGCGGATGATGTGAATGTGCATGAACTTTGGAGGCTTTTCAAAAATAAGTTATTTGAACTCATAGACGAACACGTACCAAATGTAGATTCTTGTAAACTAAAAAAACGGAGAAAGCCTTGAGTGACATCTCGCCTTTTGCAGCTAATCAAAAGTAGAAAGCCCCCATTTGCTAAATTCAAACGAACTAAACAGACTTGTCATTACGAAAAATTGCGCCGGATTACGCAAGAATATAAACAAGGTATAAAAAAGGCCAGAGATATGTATTTTAAAAAACTAAATGATAGATTGAGAGTCAACCCCAAACCTTTCTGGCAATATATTAAAGGGTGCGGGTCTGACAGTCTGGGTATAAATGATATCGTATACAACAACCTAACTATTGTTGATGACACAGCCAAGGCGAACTGCTTAAACAATTATTTCAAATCTATCTTTTCACCAATACAGGATTTCACTTCTCCATCCTACGCTAGTAACGTATCCCCAATGAACCCGATTGAGATTAGCGTAAGTGGCATTGAAAAGCTATTAAAGCAAATAGATGAAACAAAAGCAATTGGCCCTGATGGGATTTCTCCGCGTATTTTGAGGCGCTGTGCTGAACCGATCTCGCTGTATCTGCACATAATTTACGAACAATCTTTGTTGACAGGCGTTTTACCTGATGATTGGAAAATTGCTTATGTCGTTCCAGTCCATAAGGGGGGATCGAAAAAGGATGTTGAAAATTACAGACCAATTTCTTTAACCTCAATAGTGTGCAAAGTAATGGAACATATTCTCTATTCAGGAATAATGAAACACTTGATTGAAAACAACATTCTAACAAACTACCAACACGGGTTCCACAAGGGGTTCTCATGCACAACGCAACTTGTTGAATTTTACCATGATCTGGCATCTGACCTTGATTCAGGGGGACAAACCGACTGTATTTTCTTAGATTTTCGTGAAGCATTCGATACGGTAACGCATTCGTTTCTTTGTAACAAACTTTAATTACTAAACATAGATCCCGTTGTGCTTAAGTGGATTGAAAATTATTTGTGTCAACGTCGGCAATGTGTCATTTTAAAAGGCAAAAGATCTGAGTACGTTGATGTCACATCAGGAGTACCGCAGGGCTCTGTATTGGGACCACTTTTGTTTTTATTTTATATTATTAATGATATTTCAGTAGGTATGCATTCAAGTGTCAGACTGTTTGCAGACGATTGCGTCATGTACAAACAAATCAGAAGTGAGAGGGACTTTACCCAACTGCAAATTGACTTGCAACATGTTCAGGATAGGTGCTCTACGTGGAAAACGAATTTAAATAATAGAAAGTGGTGTTCACGTTTCGTTTACAAGGAAACGGAAGCCAATTGAGACTGGGTACCTTTTAAACAATGATCCTGTAAAAAAAGCTGCTACTTATAAATATCCAGGTGTAGTGCTTTCATCTGATTGCTCATGGAATGCACATGTAAGCGACGTAGTAAGTAAAGCTGCCAGGGCGCTGAATTTCATGCAACGCAACCTTAAACGTCAGAGCAAAACCTAAAGAATACGGCTTATTTGACATGTATACGACCTATACTAGATTATGCCTGCGCCGTTTGGGATCCCTCCCAAGTAACACTGTCTGATGAACTTTGAGAAAATACAAAACCGAGCGGCTAGGTTCGTCTTGGGACGGTACAAGAGGGGAGATAGTTGTACTCAGATGAAGAATGAACTTGGGTGGGAGCTGCTTTCCTCGCGACGACGGAAATTGCGGTTAAAGTTCTTTTTTCAAATATTTCACAATAAAACAGGAATTAACAAAGAAAACTACTTCAAAGAACCTCATTACCGTTCACATAGAACTGACCATGTTTTTAAAATAAGAGAATGGCGTACCAGGACGGACCTACTCGCCAAGTCATTTTTTGTAAAAACCATTAAAGAGTGGAATAGGTTGTCTGAAGCGCAAGTGTGCTGTAAAAATGAAGATTTGTTGATGTCCCATGCTGTAACCCCCCTGCTGTAGCGCCTTCGGGCAATGCGGGGTAATCTCTGAATAAAGAATAAAGAATAAAGAAAGTCAAGATTTGAGTATGTATTGTGTCCGATGTTATGGTAGGTAGGCTGTTTCTCGTTGAAAAGGCATGCTTCAGAAGATGTTAGGAATTTCTCTATCAGGCGACCTCGGGCATCCGTTCTGGAAGAGCCCCAAAGAGAATTGTGAGCATTAAAGTCGCCTGTAAGGATGTATGGTTCGGGCAGCTGGTCAACCAGCGCCTCGAAGTCAGAGCTCGTAAGTGCAACATCAGGAGGAATGTATACGGAGCATACCGTTACCAACCTATTAAAAATTATTGTGCGGATGGCTACAGCCTCGAGGACGGTATTCAAGGTGACAGGGTGGCAGGCTAAGGATTTTCGGCGATTATGGCCACACGGCCTGAAGAGTGTGTGCAGCCATCCCTGTCCTTTCTGTATACCAGGTAACTATTCAAGAAATTTGTGTTTGGAATTCAGGTGTGTTTCTTGGACACACATTAAACTCGGCTGTTTGGTATGGAGAATCTCATACACGTCGTCAAGATTACTCAGAAGGCCTCTGCAGTTCCATTGAACTATGTTTTCTCTTCCCATTATTATGTGCTCAGAGCTACTGGAGTGTGACTGTTTATGTAGGGTCTTTCGGGGCTTGGACTCTTGGGAGGGGTTTCTGACCTTCTCTACTGACCTGGACATCGCAGCCCGTTCCTTCCGCTGCGATGAAAGCCGAAAGGGCTCGACGTCCATGTCGTCATCTGAAGGCAAGGGGGTCCCCAGCGGACTGGGCCCCCTTGGCGTGGTACCCTTTCGGGTGTTCTTTGCCTGCGCTGCCAGTGCCGAAGGCGTGGGGAGCACGACAGACGGCACAGGCAGTGAGGCGGTGGAGGGGGTCGCTGCGACTGCCTCCGTCTCCATCTCCGTGCCTTTGCATGTGCTTTGGGCCGGTGGAGAGGAAGCAGTGGATGCAGCGGCATCCCCAACAGATGTTGTTGCCACCACAGCAGCGCTGGGTGAGCGAGCGGTGCAGAGGCTGGTTGGGCTGCCTGGGGCAACCCTGGGGGGGGGGGCGCGGACGGGACCAAGTCCGACTCGCAGTACTGGGTCCCCGCCGAAACCAGACGCCGCTCCGCCCCCCGGCGAGCCGCGTCGGTGTACCTCCCCAGGGGGAAAGAGGCGAACCTGTTTCGCGCCTCTGGGAAGGTGATGTTTTCAGTTACCTTCACAATAATAATCGCCTTCTCCTGCTTAAACTTCTCGCACGTTCGAGAGTAGGCGGCATGGGGTCCCTGGCAGTTGGCGCAGGTGAGGTTGACGATGGACAATTATCAGATGGATGATAATGCTGAGCGCATTTTGCGCAGGTCAGACGACCACGGCAGGAGTTGGTTCCATGCCCGAACCGCTGGCACTTAAAGCAGCGGCGCGGGTTTGGAATGTAGGGCCGGACATTACAATGTACAAAACCTGCATTGTCATACTCTGGGAGTGTGGACCGGTGAAAAGTAAGGATAATGTGCTTGGTCGAAACTACTTTGTCATCCCTCCTCATAGTTATGCGCGTCACAGCTGTCACGCCCTGATTTCTCAGGCCCTCCAGCAGGTCAGCATCTGTCTCATTCATCAGGTCTAGTTCAGAGATGACACCTTGAGTACTGTTCAGGCTCCGGTGGGGTGTCACCCTGATTTGAAGATTGGCTATGCGAGTTTGTTCAAGGAGGATCTTTGCATGCTGTTGGTTGTGTACTTCAACCAGGATTTCTTCAGTTCTTTGTTTTTTGGCCTTATATTTGTCACCAATGATGCCCTCCAGAAATTTCGATATTAGGAACACGGACTGTGATGCAAGAGGCTTTTCTTGTTCACTGGATTCCAACACCAAAAAACGGGGGTAGCTATCGGGCTTTGGAAGACTGTGGGTTGGGAGTGGCGGAAATGAACCTTCGGTGCGGCCCCTTTTCAGGGGCCGATCATGTTTGGGGGGGATTTACAATTTACCATAAGGCATGTAAAAGAAGCGGGGGACGGGGGTACTTTCTTCTCAAAACCTTACCCTGATAGCTGAGAGGTCCCGAAGCTCCCTGCCTGGTAAACAGACAGGGAGCCCATCCGCCGGAGCTTGACCTGGGCTCCGACGGCCACCGTTTGAGGCTTCTACCCTTCACCTTTAAACACATCACCACGGTAGGATACAGTTTATGTTGGGGGCTCGGGGTCCGCGGTGTCGCCAACACCGTCACCATGAATACTCAAGGTGCCCCGTGCGGGTAGCAAATGCAATTCTACGAGGCAGTTAGTCACAAAAGCTTGCCACGAAGAAACAGACACTTCCGGAGAATTTCAAAAAAAAGAAATTATGTACCCTATTTACATCATGTACACAAAAAATCAGACATATTTCAGCGGTTTTAGAGAAGATGGAGCTGAAGTAGCCAAATCAGTACTTGCCTTGAAGAAGCAGGTTGAAGTGAATAAGAGAGAACAACAGTAACAGGTGTTGAAGGGGTGTTACCTGCATGCAGCATCCTTCGTTTGCCCATTTCATCGTTTTGCCTGCATGTTTTATGCATCTCTTTCTTTCGCCCATGGTGCTGTCTTTCTACTGGCCCTTTCCACGCCATGTATTTTTTTCTCTCGAATTTTTTATCATTTATTTTATGCCAGTCTTTTCTTTTCCTTTCAAGTTTCCTGTTCCCATTTCCACATGTAGCACAGCCAGCTGGGCATTTGTTCTTCTTTCCTTGGATAACCTCCCTAGCTATCTTCTACAATTTCTTCCTTTCTTTAAAGTCACACATTAGGTCATCTTAGCCTTGCTCTTACCAACACAAACTTCCCTAGAGGTCTGGTGGTATTACTGGTGATGAAATAAAATTTGTTGAATGAGAATCGCTTGTAGATATGACCTTCTTGCTTTTTCTGTGTTTATTTTTGCTTGTTCTGGCAGCCAAACAGTAATGTACGTATTAAAAGTAACTTGTGCGGAAGATTTTATTTGGCTCAGCTTGCACAAATAACTTCCCACACCTCAAATAAAACCGGTGGAAGGAGGAGAGGGTAAGGCTGGCAATGTCAAATTTCTTTTTTTCGTTTCTGGAATTGCGACTCGGAATATGTTCTACGGTGTGAAGCACATGATACGCGGGCTGATGGCATTGTGATGACCCATTATTTTTGATGAAAATAACAATGCTGGTGACCACAATCTGAATGAGCATTAGCCAGAACGTTCATAATCAGCTACAGCATTACTGGAACCCGGCTTCGGTAATGCAACTTCGTCAAAATCCTTGTTGCTGTGAGCACGCTGGAATGGAAGCGTGGAAATTCCACAAGGACTGGTGTGACACCTTTGCGGCCACCGGTTTAATGTTGGCATAAATGAGAAGGCTGTGCTACACATATCGAATTCCTTCCTTCTATCCCGTATCGTATTCGCATATCGCATTCGATCGTTTTATTTGGTGTATACAGCTGAAGAACGTCTCCACGTGGCACTGGCTGAACCGATACGGGCAGATGTAACTGTCGCAAATAATAAAATTCAGAGTTCAATTTATTGTCCGCTTTCCTAATGACTGTCATAAGCAATACACATTAACTGTCTGAATACTCTATATTAGCGATTGATAGTATCAGGCGAGGCAGTCGATTCACCTGCCATAGTTTTGTTTGGCAGCTGTTTCAAAATTAACCACTATGATTGTTCTAATGAGGGCAATAACAATTTATAGGTACACTCAAATTAATTTACTTTTCAAGCGAGACGTATATCCTTTGTCAACTTCGGCTTGCACAAAATACATGACTGTTCCATCGCGACCCAACAAAGCGCATATGTGTGTTACCTCAACATGCTTCCTAAGCGGTTTCATCATGATCATGATCATCATCATAATCATAATCATAATCATCATCATCATAATCATCATCATCTTTATTTCTACGTTTCTGTTGACAGACAGATTTCCGGCCGAACCCGCAGGCATTTCAGGCAAAACCGCCTGCAGGCGCGGTGGTCCTGATAATTGGGCGTGAACAGAACTGGCTGTTTCCGTTTATTTGCGAAGGCAACCAGGGAAGGACAGAGTAATTTTTGTTGACGCCCCACCACACGGGTGCCCATCTTACATGAATGAAGTTTACTTCTCCGCTTCCTCCTCTGTGCAGGTATATGCATGAGCCATATGAGAGCAGAGGTGCAAGTATACGTAATTAAACAACGTCGCTGATCCAATGAGTTTAAGAAATGTGTCATGGAAATCATCAAATATATTCTCGAAATTTTCAGATTGCGTGTTTCAACGATCGAAGTAGCATGCACCAATTGCACACACGCATACAGGAGATTTCTGCACCTACATTCGGGATTACCTTTCGGCTTCGCCTTGTCCTCCTCTAGAAAACCACCTTATTGTGCAAATAAAGTTACCATTATTATTATTAGTTAGCGGTTGTTTTATCTATCACTCAAGCAAAACACCGTTCAGTGAAAGTATAACAGCACTCGTAAACAAGAGCCTAGTTATACGCCAGGCATGGTAAAATGTTTTGTACATTTGGTTGTTTTTAATTTACCAATCATATACGGTCAAAGGGAGCCGATCTGGCCAGAAATGTCTCGCGTAACATGATATGACCGGCTGACGGCGAGTTCAAATCAGCAGCAACCACTACGGACATGTAGAGAAGGTGTCCTTGAATATAGGCGGCGGCGGCTTTATTCCGTATCGTCGGCAGTCTTCGCAAGCTTGTCTTCGCAAGCAACGAAGTGACACAGCAGACACTAAGGCGTGTTAGAGTGAACCTTTGTAAATTACCGCCACATGAGTAACGCTCCTCACAATATACCGAAACTGAATTTGGTGCCTCAGCCCGACGTCCTCTTTTTGCTTAATATTTCATTTATTTTTTGTTCGTCAAGCTTGAATGCTTCGAGAAAACTGATAAAAAGCATATAAACTCGTAAAAAAACTCAGTTATTGGCATAAAAGTTGCCTAATTTTAGCTTAGGGTCCTAAATTTGTGCCTCATTTTTAAAAAAATGGTTAGCCATATCTTCAACGACTGATCTGGCAACTACAGCGTGGCATCAGGGCGGCATCGATGTTTAGACACACTTTTGAGCCAGCTTTACCCGCCTGGCCATGATTGAATTCGTTGGTTGTTAGGTGAATACCCGCTACTGCCGCCAACTATAGTAGGCGAAAAGACAGCAGGAAACGCTCTGAGGGTGGCATCATCTTTCCGCCCAGATTAGCAGGGTTTCAATGCACGGGCGGGCTGGCCAGCGTTTCCTCTAGAGTCAGTAGTATTAACTCTATGCAAGGAATCGGCTTTAAGTGCCCACTGATGGTGATGCTTCAGTAGCTGCCCCTCTCCACCCCCACTTTTTGTTTTGCGTCATCTATTGGTTGTTTTAAGACGTTTACGATTGCTTTACTTCGAGCACGCTAGAGGGCGGGCATTGTCATCTCCTCGCTCGGACGGGTGCGAGAGCGATGGATATATTTTCGTATTGCCTGGATTGCCTTTGCGCTGAGATTTACGATTGCAGACGATCCGCGTTTTGATGTATCGATTGTAGCAAAGTAAGGCGACTAACAAGAACTGGTTGTTCTCAAACGGCCGCATTGGATGCTTGTGATCCTGTGTGCGGTGAACGGCGGGGTTACGAGCCTTTCAGAAATAAAGGCGGCATTTTGAAAGCAATCGGTAGGACGTCTACTATGTTTACGGCGGAGCGTTCGCTCTGAACAAGTAGGCGGGGCGAGCAGCGAGACGAATGCAAGAAGTCGCGCATGTACGATTGCCGACATCGCTTGCTAACCGCAGTTCTGGTGCTCGGTAGGTAATTTCTTGGTTATTTCGGCACAATTTAAGCGTACACAACCACAGTAATATACGTATTTGTACTTCCTCGAGCCTCAAACCGATCAGATCGCTAGGCCTTTCTCGCATGACAACTTTTTTCTCGGGTGATGCTGTCAGGAGAGGAACGCTCCTCCATTAGCTCACGAAAGGGGGAAATCTTTCTCCACTCCTAGGTGGAGAGACGCGCTCCCCCTCTTGAAGGGAGAATCTTTCTACCTCTTAGGGAGCAATATATGATACATTCCTGTTTCACTCTTAATTAAGGGAGAAACTACCACACCCTTTTTTCTTAGAGTGATCACCTTCCCAGAGGCGCGGAAGAGGTTCGCCGTTTTCCCTCTGGGGAGGTACGCCGACGCGGCTCGCCGGGGGGCGCAGTGGCGTCTGGTTTCGGCGGGGCCCAGTACCGCGAGTCGGACTTGGTCCCGCCCCCTACCCCCAACGAGTTGCCTCAGGCAGCCCAACCCACCTCCGCACCGCTCACTGAGGCAGCAGCGGCTGTGGTGGCAACCACTTCGGTTGGGGATGCTGCTGCATTCACAGTTTCCTCTCCACCGGCCCTGAGCATATGCGAGGGCACGGAGGAGGTGGAGACGCCGGCACCCACGGCAGCTTCCACCCTCGCTGCACCGCCTGCTTCATCCGAGGCGTTCTTGAAGCCCTCGGTGGTTGTGGGCCAAGCGAAGCACGTCCATATGGATGCGCGGTCCAAGGAGCCTGATCACGCAGGCACTCCGAGGACATCCGACGACGAAATGGATGTCCGACCGTTCTTGTCTGCGGTGCACCGCAAGAAATTTGTCACGACGCCAAATCCTCCCGACAAGCCAAAAAGACGAGAGTCACAGCCCTGAAAGACCACACATAAACAAAACACTCCAGTAGCTCTCACACTAATTAATGGCATGAGAAATCATATTTCAATGGAACTGCAGAGGCCTTCTGAAAAATTGTGACGATGTGTACGAGATACTGCACTCCCGTCAGCCAAGTGTCCTATGTCTACGAGAACCACACTTAAATTCCAAGCATGCAAATTTTTTGATTAGTACTTGGTATTTATGAAGGACAGGGATGGTGGTGGTACATCTTCAGGGGGTGTGGTCATCATCGCCCGGAAGTCGTTGGTGTGTCACACTATCCAATTACAGACCGTCCTTGAGGCTGTCGCCATTCGTAGCATAATTTTCAATAGACCAATAACACTATGATTCGTTTACATCCCCTCGGATCAGACTGGGTAGTAATGAAATTACAGTAATTAAATTACGGTAATTAGATTACTTTTTACTGCAATGAGTAATGTAATGAATTACTTTTGAGTGTTGGTAATTTATATTCTAATAAATTACTTCATGTAATTTCATTGAAATTATTCATTACTTTCCCAATTACTTTCGATCATGATATAGCCTGCCTGCTTTTCTCACGGCATAAAAAGTGGACGAAGAAAATTTTACCAAGTAGAGTTCCAGCGCCCAAACAGTCTCTGGGAATTCGAACTCTACGAGCGCGTTTCGTGCCTCTTCGTTCCCTTTCCATGCGTTCCGGGATTGCCGTGGTGACAGTCTGTCGGATTATTCAAAAACGTGCAGACCAGGTTGGAGGCTTAGTTACACTGGTCACAAATGTAAGCCCCCTGCTAGGAAGGCATGTTTTTGGATACGGCGGGGATAAGCACGGAAGCGCGCGAACCGTTTGTCTTTCCTCGCGTCAAAGCATTGTCAGAGTTCCTTGGAATGTTTTGAACTCGCGCAGTCCAAGAGAAGATGGACCATCGCATAGGTGAGAAATACAAGTTTCTTGCAGCGCACTGAAGTATCTGGGATGTTTTTGGCGTTATTTAACACCCGGATGCGTGGAAGCATGATCGGACCCGTGATGCAGTAACACACACGCTGTGGTGCCGTCGGCGGGTGGCTTCCGGGTGCCTGGAGAGGGATGGGTGGTTTTGTTCGGTAATCCCTTCTACATGTGTCGTAAAGTTGAAATACCTAACCAGTGCCGTCGTGATGGGTAAGCGACACCAAGATTAGGCGTCGCGATCCAACAGTTTTTTTAGAAGTGTTAAATTTGGTGCTGCCAAAAAATACCTTGACTGTAAACGGTTGTTCTTTTTGCGGTGAATGTGCTTCAACGCAGTATTTTAACGCGGTCAAGGTATTTCAAAACTGACAGCTGGTCCGGAGCCACTTCAACGAACTCTTTAGCAGCGAGAAATGCACTGCAAACAACACAACAGACTTCACAGACTCCGACGATGACTTATTCAAGATCAGGAAGGACCAGGCGCATTCAGTCGTCAAGCGATGAACTCGAGAGTTGGAGCAGTTGCATCGATGATCTTAGTGTTCGAAGGGCAACCCGAAAATGAAAACGTTCTTCCTTATGTTCAACAAAAACCTGCCCTCATTCGCGCCAGCGAGGCACCTTTTTAGCATGGCAAAATACACTCTGTCGTTCCCATGGGAACACCTTTCCTATGCCCACTTTTAATCCCAGCTCCTACTGAGATTGTAATCAAGATACCTAACATATCAACGTATAGCGCTGTAAATAAACTGTACATAAGTTGGTGTCTACAGAAATTTTTTTAGATTGCCGTGTGTATGTATATGAGCGTAAATAAAGTGTATATGTGTTGTGATGAGTCATGAATTTTTGTTAAAGTAATTTCGAAGTAATTTTATTACTTTTGAAAAGTAATAGTAATGTAATTTCATTTCTTTCAGCCACCTGTAGTTTGTAATGTAATTTAACTACATTTTTGAAAATGTCAGTGAACTGATAAGTAGTGTAATTTCAATACTTTTTAGAAGTAATTTTGCCATCTCTGCCACGGATTTCCAGCTCTCGAGCTCTGATTTGGAGGGCCTTGTAGATCAGCTACCCGTACCTTTCGTTCTTTTAGGCGACCTCAACGCAATAGCTCTCTTTGGGGCTCGGCTCGCACGGATGCCCGAGGTAACCTTATCGAAAAATATCTAAGATCTTGGGGAGCATGCCTATTCAATAAAAACATGCCTGCATACCATAACATTGGACACAACACTTATTCACACCTCGACTTGGCTATTGGCTCTGTAGTACTCTTTCCATCTCTTGAATGGGATGTTGGCACTAACCATATCGTAGTGACCACTTCCCAACCAGAATAACATACGTCGGTAAAGCCCGAACAGTTCACCTTCCCATAACAGGTTCAATGAAGCTAGAGCAGTCTTGAGTACATTTAAAGAAACATTCAAACTACACCACACATCGTTAACACTTCTACACAATGAATAAGCTACCCAACTACTCACGACACACGTCCTACACGCTGCCGAAAAGGCCATTCCCGAGGTCTCCGGTGCTCCACACAACCCGAGGAGGCCATGGTAGAATGAGGAATGCAGGCGAGCGCGACAGGCCCAGAACAAGGCGTGGGGTGTCCTTTTCAGGTACCCCACTTCGGCTAAATTAATTTCTTTCAAAAGGGCAGAGGCTTTGGGAAAGCGCGTGTGCCGGGAGGCCAAAGGACACAGTTGGCGCTCCTTCATAACATCTATAAATTCATACACAGACACACGCAAGGTATGGACACGAACACGTAACCTTAACGGACAACATACACATAGCCGCCCTTGGCCAGCACAACAGAGAACACACTTGAAGATCAGGCGAACACACTTGCACCACACTTCAAACACGTGTCAAGCTCTTCCCACTGCACAAACACTCTCCTGAAACATAAAGCCTCTTGTGAAAAGAAGCCCCTACGCGACAACAACAAATCACAGACTTGTTATAACTCGCTGTTTTCACCTAATGAGCTGAGGGCTTCTCTGAGCACATGTAAACCCTCATCTCCAGGCCCAGAGAACATCCCATATACAATAAAACAGCACTTACACAAAGACACTCTTGTAACACTCCTTCACCTTTACAACAAGATATGGCTTTCGGCGCACATTCCAATGTCTTTGAGGGAGGCCCCAGTTGTGGCGTTCTTGAAAGAAGGGAAGGGCTCTTCCTCTTGCGCTAGCTACCGACCCATTGCCCTCACCAGCTGCTTGTGCAAGCTTCTCGAGAAGATGATCAATAGGACACTTATGTACTCCTTAGAGTACAATGGTCTTCTCGATAGCACCCAGGGTAGCTTGAGGGCGGGGAGATCCACCAACGATCAACTGGTTGCGTTGGAATCATATCAAAAAGATGCCTTCATTCATAACCAGTATTGTATAACAGTCTTCTTCGATATGGAAAAGGCCTATGACACGGCCTGGCGGTACGGCATCTTAAGTGACCTCAAGTAGTTTGGTGTCTCCGACAACATGCTGAACACGCTCACTAGCTGCATGTCGGAAAAGATGTTTCGAGTGAGGGTTGGCAGTGCTCTTTCAAATATATACGTGCAGTGAAAAGGCTTCCCTCAAGGTGGTGTCTTGAGCTGTACACTATGTATTGTTAAGATGAACTCTTTCCGGAAGGCATTGCCACCAACCATTTCCTGTTTTATGTATGTAGATGATGTTCAGATATCTTTTAAGTCTTGTAAATTTTTAATTTGTGAACGCCAAATCCAGCTTGGTGTGAACAGACTTGCTGTTTGGGCGGACACAAACATTTTTAAACTGAACCCTGGAAAGAGTACCTGTGTTGTGTTCTCCCACAAGCGCGATATTAAAGCGGACCCTGAGATAACCCTTCATGGTGCATCTCTTCCTGTAAAAAAGGAGCACGATTTTTTAGGTATCACATTTGATGAAAAACTCACGTTCATTCCACACATCAAACAACTTAAGCATACATGCCTGAAAACACTAAACATTCTCAAAGTCCTCTTCTACCAATCCTAAGGTGCAGACAAAGAACGCCTTCTCCGTGTCTTTACCGCTTTAGTCAAGTCTCGGTTAGACTACGGTAGTCTCGTGTATGAGGCTGCATCAAAAACAGCCCTAAAATGCTTTATCTAGTGCTCCACTTGGGCCCGCGCCTTTTGTCTGGTGCGTTCCGCAATAGCCCGGCCCAGAGTCATTACATTGAATGTAAGAAATGGTGCCTGTAACATCAACAAATATACATATAATAATATATGCTTTTAAGGTATCCTCATTGAATAACCATCCTTTCAAACCTGTCATCAACGATACATCAACAATCCAGCTATTCTCAAATCGCCCATCTGTTTCTTTTCCCTACTCACTGAGGGTGACAGAGAAAGCTTCAGGTCTTTCCGTTGGGTTTTTAGATGTATGCACATCATCATTTTCTGACATTATACCACAATGGCAACTGCAGCCTGTTTGTTTGGATCTTTCTTTTATGAAATTGGATTAAAGCAGGGTTCCGAGTGATGCAATTCTGCAGCACTTCTTGTCCCTGTAGGATAAATATAAATGTGCCGTATTTTATAGTGATGCCTTTAAAACTTCACTCATGGTCCTTACTTTAATTCTTTCAGAACCATGAGCGTACACACCACTATCTTCTCAGCAGAAGCCCATGGAATTTTAATAACCGTTCAGCACATTCTTAAAAAACAAATTCCTTAGTCCGTCATGTTTACAGACTCTTTGAGCGTTGCGCATGCATTGTCGTCACAGACCCGGAAAAAAACTACATTGTCAATTGATTTTAATGCCATAATGTCTGTGTATGCTAATAATTTTCAACAAATCCTATGCTGGGTTCTAGGTCATGCTGGAATCGCGGGGAATAAGACCGCTGATCGAATGGCCACCGCTGCGGCACGTACAAACACAGCGGACATTACAACATTACCCTACACCAACCTCAAGCCACAAATAAGACAACACCTTCGCAAAACATGGTACGCCAACTGGGATACACAGACAGACAACAAGTTACACATAATAAAACCACACATAGGTCCATACACTATTGACTCACACGACAGATTCATCGAAGTTGCACTAGCTAGATTACGGAAAGGCCACACACACGCGACACACTCATATCTGGTCACTGGATCTCCAAGACCCTCTTGTAGCCGGTGCGGTGAGACCCTATCCGTAATTCACATTCTCATTACATGCAAAGCACTCCACTTAACAAGACGCAAACATTTCCCTCAAATCTACAGACAACACACACTACATTAACACGGTTTTTAGCCGATGATCCCATGACTCCTCTACACACACTTTTAGGTTTCTTAGTGAAATCAAATTTTTACACCATATTTGATATAACGCGTAGGATTTGCACCCAATTTCATGACATGCACTATCACACCCTGGCCTTTTACATCAACCATCCTCATTGTCTTGTACTGATTTTACGGATTTATTTTTGCTTTTCTTGAGCACATTTTACAGTTTACATCTTCATCCATCATACTTAACCATAGTTTTGGCGCTCTTTGCCCTAGTTGGCCTTGCGCCTAAACATCCAACCATCATCAGTGTAGTCACAGCGATACCAATTACAGCTTCTTCGAAATATTCCGCTTCAATCACACTGCGACCTGAAGTAGACCTTTCATATCGTAGCAACTCTGTGATTGAATCGAGGGAGAATTCTTATTCCTGCATTCCTGTGAGGAAACAAACCCTGGTTTTGCACAAATGTCGTGGCAATTGAGATATTCATTCATCATTCATCACCACCCTATCTACGCCCACTGCAGGGCAAAGGCCTCTCCCATTATTCTCCAATTACCCTCGGTCCTGTGCCAACTGTGACCAATTTATCCCCGCAAACTTCTTGATCTCATCTGCCCATCTAACTTTCTGCCGCCCCCTGCAACGCTTGCCTTCTCTAGGGATCCACTCTGTTACCCTTAACGACCAGCGGTTATCTTGCCTTCGCATTACATGCCCTGCCCACGTCCATTTCTTCTTCTTAATTTCTACTAATATGTCTTTAACACCAGTTTGCTCTCTGACCCACTCCGCTCTCTTCTTGTCCCTTAATGTTACACCTATCATTTTCCGCTTCATTTGCCCGCTGAGTCGTTCTCAATTTAAGTTGAACCCTCTTAGTGAGCCTCCAAGTTGTGCCCCGTAGGTGAGTACCGGTAAGATGCAGCTGTCATACACTTTCTTCTTCAGCGACAATGGTAGGCTGCTATTCATTATCTGAGAATGTCTGCCATATGCACCCAACCACCATTCTGATCCTTCTAATTATCTCTGCCTCATGGTTGGGATCTGGGGTCACAACTTGGCCTAAGTAGATATATTCGCTTACCACTTCCCACTGCCTCGCGACCTATCTCAAACTGCTGTGCTGTCCCGAGGTTATTGATCATTACTTTAGTTTTTCTGCATATTAATTTCAGGCCCACGGTTCTACTCAGTTCGCCAGTGCGGAAAGCATGCTTTGCATTCGTCCCCCGAGTTACTTAACAAGGCAACGTCATCAGCAAATCTGAGGTTACTGAGGTATTCTGCATTAACCCTTACTCCCACCTGTTCCCAATCCAACGTTCTGAATACTTCTTGTAAGCATGGTGTGAATAACATTGGAGAGATTGTGTCTCCTTGTCTGACACCCTTCCTTATAGGTATTTTACTGCTCTCCCTATGGAGGATGCTGGTAGCTGTAGACCCACTGTAGATATCTCTAGTATTCTTACATAATGCTCATCTACCCCCTGGTTCCGTAATGCCTGAATGACTGCTGCTAGGGTTTCGGCCGAGTCAAATGCTTTCTCATAATCTATGAAGGCTATATATAGGGGTTCCGTATACTCAGCGGCACTTCTCTACTCACACCTGATTGATCGTGTGAATATGGTCCATTGTTGATTAACCTTTACGGAAACCCTGCTTGTTCTTTAGGGTTGACTGAAATCTAAGGTTGCAGAGATTCGGTTAGCGATTACCTTGGTAAATACCTTGTAGACGACTGACAGTAAGCTGATCGGCCTGTAATTTTTTCAAGTCCTTCATGTCCCTTTCTTATGGATTAGGATGATGTTTCGCGTTCTTCCAGATTCCGGTACCATTGCGGTCATTAGGCATTGCGTATACGGTTTGCCAGTTTTTCAAGTACAATTTCTCCGCCATCCTTCAAGAGGTCTGCTGTGTATCTGATCCTCACCAGGTGCTTTGGCCCCTTTCATTTCTTTCAAAGCCTTCCTTACTTTCTTCCGTCGTTACTGGTTGGGACGTCTATCTTCTCTGAACTACTGGCTTTTTCGGCATTATCCTGTATGTCCCGGCTACTGTACGATCCCTATAGAACTCCTCGCGCCACTGTGACTATTTTATCCCTATTGTGATGACATTGCCTTGCTTATCCTTAAGTGCATACATCTGATTTTTCCCCACTCCAAGACGTTCTCTTCACTGCTTCAGGCTACCTCCGTTCTTTACAGCGGTATGCGATCCTCTCCATATTATACTTCCGTATGTCAGCTGTCTTACGCTTATTGATTAACTTCGAGAGCTCGGCTAGTTCTATTCTGTCAGCTGCGGTAGAGATTCTCATGGTTTGCCGTTTCCTGATTAGATCTTTCGTCTCCTGTGAAAACTTTACCAGTATCCTGTCTAGCCATAGTGCCCCCGACTTCTATGCACACTCCGTGATGATGCGTGTAAGGTTGTCGCTGGCTTCCTGTGTCGTAAGCTCGGCTTCTCCTCGTTAAGGGCGGAATATCGGTTCTGCAGCGCGATCCTGAATTCTTCTACTTTACGTCTTACTGTTAGTTCGTTTATCGGCTTTTTCGTACTAGCTTGTTGCGGTCCCTCCTCAAATCTAGCCTAATTCGAGATCTTACCATACGGTGGTCACTACACCTGACCCTTCCGAGCACTTCCACATCCTGCACGGCGCCAGGGTTATCGCATAATATGAAGTCTATTTCATTTTTGTGCTCCCCATTCGGGCTCCTCCAGGTCCACTTCCGACTCTCCCGTTTACAGAAGAAGGTATTCCTTATGCGGAGGTTATTCCGTTCTGCAAACTCAACTAGTAGGTCCCCCCTGCTATTTGTTCAGCCCAGACCATAGTTACCAACTGCCTTGTCTCCAGCCTGATTCTTGCCTACTTTAGCATTGAAGTCCCCCATAATTACGGTATACTGTGTTTTTACTTTAGCCATTGCCGATTCCACATCTTCATAGAAGCGTTCCACTACTTGGTCGTCGTAGCTGGATGTGGGCGCGTAGCCAGCTGTACCACCTTGAGCTTGTACCTCTTATTGAGCCTAATTACAAGACCTGCTGCCCGTTCGTTAATGCTATAGTATACGTCTATGTTGCCAGCTATGCTTTTATTGACTAGAAATCCCACTCCCCAGTTCTCTTTCTGTCCTCTAGACCACGGTAACATAGGACGTGTCCATTTTGCAGCACCGTAAAGGCTTCGCCTGTCCTCCTAACCTCGCTAAGCCCTATTACATCCCATTTAATGCCCTCTAGTTCCTCGAACAACACCTCGAGACTTGCTTCGCTAGATGAGGTTCGCGCGTTAAACGTTGCCAGGTTCAGATTCCATTGGCGGCCTGTCCGGATCCAGGGTTCTTAGCACCCTCTGCTGCGTCACAGGTCTGACCGCCGCCGTGGTCAGTTGCTCCGCAGGCCGCCTGGGGACTGAGGGCCGAGGGTTAGTTGGCGTATTCATGGGAGGTTGTGGCCGTTACTAACCAGGGTGGCCAATCCTGCTCTGGTGAGGGAGTGCTTTACCGGCAATGGTCGCCGGGGTCAGGCCGCACCCCAAGCCCCTTTGTGCAATTCCATCAATACGCGGATTTTTTTTTAAAATCCAGATTGAGATTTTTGAGATATGTTGTTGCCTTAATTACCTTTTGCACTTCTCGACTTTCCTCCGAAAGATTGAAATCTACCGAGCTTTTCTATTACATTCCACAAAACCACCTCGTATGCTCACGTTGTGTTCGGTGTCGCCCATTTTCTGAGCTAAGAATTTTTCACCGGTAATAATAAATACGTAAACATTTATTTATTCCAGAAATTTTGTGTGATATGGTAATATTAGGCAGAGTGACATCATCAACTTCATTTATTAAAACACAAAAGTTCGACTCATTTGAATGATTACCGCTGGGTTAAATATTTCCGTACAGCTTTGCGCAAGTAAGAAATTTATACGAATGAAGAATTTACGGGCAATACAAACACTTCACTCTCAAGTTGCAAAAGTCTCAACAAGCTGCAGGCCAGCCTTTTGAAGTTTTGTTCTTACTAGATTCTGAACAGTGGCATTTAGATAAAAAACATATTGCGAACATAATTTCACCCAAAATTCGTAGGCCTACAAAGCAGGGTAGTCTTATTAGGGGTGGATTCCGTCTTTTTAATGTTTCATTTTTATGTTTTATGTAAACTTTCTCCGGCGGATGAATAGCGGACATAAACTGAAGATACCCATTGGCCGTTTGCTTAAACTCAAAAAGATTAAATATGTGATAATTTATTTATTTACTTTATTTATTCAATTTTACAATCTGGAGCCATTTGGGCTTTTGCAGGAGTGGTTATATACATAGACTGCAGTAATAATATTCTGCACGGATGAATGCAGCGAATTGACAACTCATTACAACTGGCATATGTTTCGCGCAGTTTACACACATAAGGTAAGACCCACTACAAGAAGGACAGAAAGATATTACACAAAAAGTCCGGCAACACAACCAATTTGAATTGCACAAAATGTTTCTAAAGACAAGGACATCATTTCACTAGATAATATTTTACTTTTTAATTGCTAGTTGGAAGAAATTGTGCCTAAATTAGTTCGTGGTTTACGTTTGTGGCCATGTCTAGTATTTTTCACTTTACGACGAGACAAGTAGTTTCTGCATAAAAAACGTCGTGGAGTATTCTTAAGAATATGCAAACTTTTAAGACATTCGCGATCATGGTGTTCGGACAGGGGTTGTACTTCTATAGATAAGGTTTGATGATGGCGAAAAGCTCCAATTGAAACGGCGGGAAATGAAACAAATTCATTTATTTTAAACTAATTCATGCGCATTAAATTCAGCATTTTAAAAGGGTTTCAAATGGTGCACGCGTATTTCTAGGTTTTATGGGTTTTACGGTCTAATTCGTTGGCTCGTAGAGATAGCATTGCCGATAACGTGTTCCGGGTATTTTTATTCAGGAGGGCTGTCTTATATTGACAGTTCAAGTCAAAATTGGCTTGAGTTTATGCAAAGTCTCCTAAAACGATGGTCTTGACCTTAATATATTGCTGTCTTGCAGTGTCTGACATGGATACTTTGGAAGAGGAAATACTTCTACGTGTCTGCAGGTTTTCTATACATTTTATTTTGAAGCCTACCTTCAGGGAGTTGTAAGGGTAACGTCCAGAAAGTTTACACGGTGTTTCGAGTAGGAATGAGCAAGGGACATACAAGGATGGGCTAGGTTAAATGCCTCAATGAAGGTGACGAGCTCAGCTTCACCGTGCGGCGAGAATATGATTATGTCGTCAATATACCATTTATACTACAGTAGTACAGTGGCTTTTAATTTTGAGTGTCAAGAAAGTTTGATTCGAGGTGAGTCCATCAAGATATTGGCGTAGTTGGGTTCGATTCGTGTTCCCATTAACGTTCTGCTGACTTGAAGTAATGAACCCCGTCAAGCTCAAAATTGTAAAGTTCAAGCATAAGCCTAAGGATGGTTTGCAGAGCAGAAGGAATCGATAGGTTTACCGCATGACGACTGCTCATACGCAAGTGATACAGCGGTAATGCCATCTTCATGGGGGATGATAGTGTACAGTGACGAGACATCAAGGGTGACTAGAGGTAGTTATAAAGAATTTCAATTTTTAAGATGTCTGAGAGAAAATCATTGTTATCCTTCATGAAGGAGGAGAAGCTGGTCGGAATTTCGCAAATGAGATTATCTCCATACCGCTGAGAGGGTTTCGGTAACAGTTCCGCTACCAGAAACAACGGGGCTGCCTGGTTTTCAACTCTGTGAATCTTAAGGAGAGATTACAATTTACCGGCTACTGGGTTTAAAAGGATTAGGAAACGAACCGTGGTTTGAATGATTGTTTTATTTTCAACAAGCTCAGCAAGTTTATCTTTCGCTGTTTGCTCACCGTCTTGAGTAGTATCATTGGGTCTCTGTAGAACGTCGATACCGATAGTTGCTTAGTGGCCTCGTCAACATAGTCGCGTTTGCGAAAGATTCCAATGGCGCCTTCCTTATGTTATGGTGGAAAGAAATTTTTGTTTAGTATGCCTTTGGCACATCGTGTTGGACAGCTTTGGCTGTACATGACGAGGCAACTAGCACGCTGTGTGGGAGGGGTCCAGTCCTTATAGCTAGGTGCGGTGAGGCGGGCTTCTCCCACACCCGGGTGATCACATGAACCTTCTCGTAGGCTCACGTTTCTGGCGAATTATCTATTCTTAAAGAGTTGAAATTCTTCAAAACCACCAGTAGCTGGGCACCAGTTGAGGCCCTTTGATAACGCGTTCATCTGAAGTAGGGAGAGGGTTATACTCGAACGGTTCATTACATTCCCAGTAAAATTTTGTTTTGTGATGGCAGACGAGGGAAAATTATTAGTACTGGTGTTTAACTGAACTGGGGAGAGTGCAGCATTCGAAGCACTTATTACAGTCCCTGTGACATTATCGGTTGTATTGCCAGGAGGGGGGCACTTACAAATGCTGGAGTTTGTTATATTGTCACGCGTGTGGCCAGTGTTAGAAATATTATCTTGGTAAAACTTTTAAGCTTTCGTTCAAGATACGGCGGAGGATTTTTTTGGATTCGTAGTTGGTTAAAAGGTTCAACTTTCTTACGCTTAGTACCTGACAGAGCAGTTCCTCTATCTTTCGGAGAGAATGGGCCCTAGTTTTGTAGGGATTGAGAATACTTTAAGGAATTGCAGATTTTGTATCAATGTACCTGTTGCCATTTTTTTAGTTGGACAGAGATTGTTCTGTAGTAGCAGGTTTTATTAAAATACTGAGACCCCTGGGAGCCACAGCGGCAGCCAAATACTGTCAGAAGTGCGGAGGACTCACTTGCACAGTATTTGAGAGCTGCAATGGTCGCTACCTCGGAACGACACCAAAATTCGAAAAGGCCGCATTAAATGCTCCCCCGCCAGAAAAAACGGAAAACACTTAGTCCTAACATTTTGCAAGAACATTAGTTACCACTCTCAAAAGCACCGAAAGTCCACTTTGAATCAATACCAAAGACGTTCGCTATTACTTGAAGTCCGTGCCGTTCTTCTGCCTCCACGGCACAAAATCACCCAGTTCATCATGCAGGTCACCTGGTTCCGAGCCATCAAGTGCGTTGCTTATGTCACAGCTCCTGAAGGACGGTGCCACAGTTATTTCAGGAACAGAGCCCATGGGTCTTCAACAAAATTGAGGACATGCTGCTGCCATCAGAAACATCCACCGCAAGAAAAAAATGGCGCCTACAGAGAGGGCTATCGAGCTGCTAACCAGCATTAGATCGGAGCAGATTATACAAGGTCATAGAACGCCAGTATTTTGTGGGCGGGGTGGATTCGCCGGGGGCCAAGCGAACCGGGGAGGGGTGGGAGTGGGTTAGGTGTGCTTTCCCTTTATAGCGCAGAAATTTGAAAGTGGCGGTGGATTTGGAGGGGGGTTTCACGGGAGAGGGCACTGGTTCTGAGTTATTCCAGTAGGGCACAGCTAATTATGGGTTTGTCAAAGGTGGCGAATGATCCGCAAAAAATTAAACCAAAACGTAAATACCTGCGAAGAATAAAATTTTTGCGACAGATTTCCGCGCAAGTGCTAATATACCATAACAATATTCCGCAGCAGCAATAAGTTTATATATAGCACCCTGGATAAATACACACTCTCCACTAATACGCTACCTTGGCAAAATGTGATACATTTTTCTTTTGGTTTAATATTTAGTGATCGCGCTTCAATCATCGACGAGTGTGCGCTAAACGACTTTTTTTGTACAATAAGTGTTCATTCCTTCTACAAAGATTCCCACATGCTCATCTGAATGGAATAATCATAGTGTTTCGCATTTCTTCTGTATTACTGAACAGACGGAGGATCAGAAAAAGCAGTCAATTTTTAAACAGTAAACGACCATATTCGCCTTACACTTTGGTTCCAAAATTAAAAACAGCATTCCCAATGCTAACGTTATGTGAAGCTTCAACAAAAGCGGATTAACAAAAAATTGGGCGTAAATTGCGTACATAATTTTTTTCGTTTGTGATGGTCAATTTTTAAGAACATTTGTAACAGCTTTTTAGCTATTTGCATTCAGGTCAAGAAACGGCGTTATTGTTAGCCGCTTCTCATTATATATTGAATTTCTTGTACGTTTGTTTCACTTCTCCCGTCTGTTGAGTTTTACTTTGTCAGGTATATGTGCCATTTCATTGAAATCGTTGGCACCAGTTCAATTCGTGTATATTTTGAAGAGGGTTCCGATTTCTGTGTTGCGTAAAACGAGCATTGGAGACGTAAAGGTATTTTATGAAGATCGTATACTACCCCTTAAAACCATATTACTTTGCTTCTCATAAATTCTGTTAAAGACAGCCTTTCACTGGTCAAGAAAAACACAAATAAGCCTAATTCAAACACAGATGTTTTTTAAAACGCGTCGTCGTTGGTCCCACATCAGAAAATGACAAGATAAGGTTATGCGTCAGGTTTTAGACGACCGCTTAAATTCTGACAAGTTTTTATCGCTGTTCTTATCTTCATTTTTCTCAAGTCGTATACCTCGTTGGGTAATAATACAGTTTTGCTCACGCAGCACTGAAAACTCGTTGCAGACTTCCTACCGAGCCTGCGTTTTAAAATACTACACCGGAAATGTCGATTTGGCAGAGAAAATCCATCGCCTGTACAGTACTAACGCAAACTCTGTTCCAATACTGGTATTCTCACAACAGCTCTCACACCACGTGCGCTTGTGTTTTCTTCTCACTATTTTGTTCGGCTGAAACAGAACAAACCTATTTTGTTTGTTTAGAGTCCGTGATTATTCTTTTTCAGAATCACTTCAAGTGATTTCATCAAGTGCACCTACTTGACAACGCTTAGGCTACTGACCATGGATTCCTAAAATTCCCGTTCAAACAGACACATGCGTGTAATCTCCAACATCATACCCAATCCAACGATCAAAATCTGTGACAACTTGCTTCTTTTTACTCTGCTTAGATGGTGTTGATCAGCGTCAACATTCGTAATGGAAATCACACCCTTTTTATCCTGATTTGGTAGTTCGTTGTGTCCATCAGCGGCCCTGGCTATTTAGTTGTAAAGTAGACGCAGGAAAAAAATCAGGTTATGTATACAAATCTAATATTGATCTGCAATCTACAAACATGCTACATGTTTACAAGCAGTTTTGGGCAACGTTAGCATAAAGAATGCAAGTATATTTTTTTCTACCACAGCACAAAGGGACCTCTTTTATAGAAAATGCCCCAAAATATTTATTTCCGCAGACATTTCTGCTACCTGAAGAGTACATTCTTTCTTCTATGAGTATGATAAAATTATCGCATATTCCAACTTTAAAATGCACTCTTAGGCAAAAAGGACTAACAGTTCGTCCTTTGGGGGACTAACAGCCTCTGCCACAATCATTAGTCCTTTTTGAGGACTAACTGCGAGGGGACGAACGGTTAGTCCCCAACCCGGATAGTTCGTTCCGATGCTCCCCAGGACGAAGTGCTCAGTCGCAGAAAAAAGAAAAAACGTTAGCACCACCAGGGTTCGCACAACCGACGCCCTGAAATACACGCAATGAACTCGACGCGCTACCGCTGGACCACGCCGCCGGGTGGAGATAATATTCAAGTGTACAGCGTTTAGTTATTTGCATAACGCGGCACACCCATAACAACTCGAGTCCGAATTTCTATCCGTGCAAGCGAACTTGACCGCGTAACTTTAGGTACTATTGCTCCGTTTGATCGTAACTACAGCCTCACAACCATAGTTTTTTCTCGTAAATAACCATAAACTCGTCGTCGCCTAGTTGAGGTAGGAGCTGGGCGATTGGACGACTCATTTGTTTCCGCACCAACAGCGCAAACTAGGTGTATTCTTAGTGTTCGATACATATGTTAAGTTCTCTATGTAACGTGTGTGAAAGGTGTCGTCTGTTTGAGTGTTAGAATAGGGAAGCAGACCAGATTTTCCTGCATCAGCGAAACCAAATTCGGTGTTTCTGTAGCCAAAATTCTTCAAGTTCGCGTCGCTAGACGACTGCGACTGGTAAATGCAAGCGGGTTTTACAGCAGTTGCAGTATTGTCATAGCTTTGGTGCACACGGCAGTCATGTACAGAGCGCAAAAGATAACTTCGAGACGGTTACCTGTAGCGAGAATTTTTATTTTGCAGTTGTCATCAGCAACTACTACGTTTTTTTCTCGTCTGTTAAACATTTACATATTTATTACGCTTAGGAATCGACGTTTGCTATTGTCACTAATTTTTGTGTTACTGTTAACGCGCTTGAAAGCTTTCATTGAACGTTATTACCGCGCACGAATCGTATGCAACACAGCGTATCAACATAACCTGACCGAGAAACGTCTGGTCATCGCGCTTCGCCGTCGTTGCCATTACCCGGCGGTCTATTAACCCTAGGCGATTTTCTTATAATTAACATAGATATTTTCTCATGTGGCACCATCTAAAGGACCTGGTGACTGCAATGACGTGTGTTTTGGAAATATAAAACTGTTCACAGACATATGCGCGAAAGGGCAACGACGGTGCCATGAGGGGATTAACGACGCAGCAAAGAGACTAACTGCATGGGTTTCGTCTTCCCGTTACTCCTTAGCGATCGACGGGGACGAACAGTTAGTCCGCATTCGTGCACACGGCACATACTTTGCCGCGGATACTCCCCTTGAAGATGAACGGTTGCCCCTGAAGACTAACGGCTGTATTTTAGTCCCTATTTTAGTCCATCTTGCCTAAGAGTGTGCATATGGTTAGATGATCGTTAGACGCTACAGAAGTTAGATGACCTGGACAACGTAATATGCACTCAGAAAACCATTAAATTTCAAACAAGAAAGCTTACGGACCTCGAAGATAGGAGCAGACGCTCTACCGTGGTAGTTTTCGGTATATCCGAAGATCCTGCCGAAAGTGAAGCTGATCTCAGGCGCAAGGTTATCACGGACACCTTTAAAAAAAAGCTCAATGTAAAATGCGATTCCGTAGCCCGGTTTCATAGCATGGGTAAGGCAGCTACTAATAGACCTGTGATCCTTTACTTTCAAGACTACAACGAAAAGACGTCCGTAATGAAGAACGTTAAAAAACTTAAGGTACCAAAATCTTCATTCAGAACGATTATTCTCAGCAGACCCTCCAAAGCGCAAGCTTCTTTGGGAGAGCGCTAAGGCAGATAAATCCCAAGGCAAAAAAGCTTTCCTTATTTCATGATAACTTATGCGTTGGCGACGACTTTTCATCTGGAATGAAGCGAAAAATGAGAGGCAAAAATGCACCGTAAAACCACTCCGAAGCCCGCTGACGATTTGGTAGCAATGCTGTGAATGCCTCCCCTGAGCAAGATAGCGGCCATGACGGGTGTGTGACAACCGTTTTAGGCTTCATCAATATAAATGCCCCGAAAGTATTGTGAACAAGATAAATCAACTCGAAGGCGAACTTCTGTTACGCAGCCCGCACATTGCTGTTATCACAGAAACCTGGCTTCACAGTCTATACTTGATGAGGATGTCGTTCCACCCGCCTATAAAATATATCGTATGGACCGTGACACGAGAGTTTGGGGGTGTTGCTGTCATTTCTAAACAAAATTTGAAGTCATTCCCTTTACGCAATGTCCGGACTCTGAATGCCTGTGCCTGCAAGGTTACTCTTAGTGGGCGTGTTTTTATTTTGTATGCCGTTTATAGACCTCCTGACTCGAAACCTGATTTTCTTACAAAAATTCAAAATCACATCAAAGAATTCAACCACCACAAGCTGATTATCGCGGGTGATTTTAATTTACCGGGCATTGACTGGAAAAACCTGCCGTTCACATGCTGATTCTTCAACCGACAGTTAGTTCACTTTTCGACATTATGCTCGATAACAACCTAGTTCAAGTAGTGCAACAGCCTACTCGGGTTACCACTAACTCATGCTCATTACTCGATCTTGTGTTTTTACATGGCTCTATTATCGATTACGACGTTGCTGTGGAGCCCGGAATATACGACCACGAAATTGTAACGGTATCTTTTAGCTTAGGTGGAATTAGCTCTCAGGTTGTGCCTTCGCTCAAAAATGTTAAAGGGACAGACAACCGATTTCTGTCGCGTATATGTTCTCTAGATCATATGAAAGCCAGCATGTTATATAGCCCGGTAAACCACAAGCCATTCTAAACAGATCGGCGGAAATAATTTTTAATTTGGCAGCAAACTTTCTGAAGTCGGAAGGGTGGCGGTTGTAGTGTCGAAACTTGACCACTACAATATGTGTCCCTGTCACGTGACCTGCAATCTAGCAGCTACTGTAACTGCTGAAAACGTTTTATACTAGCTATTGGAAACCTTTTAACACAAGTATTTATGCAAGGTTAAATTGTATATGTATTTTTTAAACATTATTTTGAAAATTCTAAAGAACACGCCGCCGCCGCGATCGGTTGCTCTCAGTGTGGCTAACTGAGCCACCATGCCCAGAATCAACGGCAGAGTTCAGTAAACAGACCCAGTGAAGGAGGCTTTGCACGAATTCTGCCTGAGGCATAGGCGTTTGTTCTGCCAAATATGTGATTTCAGTTTCCAAATACGCCAACGGCAGCTTTAAAAAAAAATAAAAGTCGCGCCCGGGGAGAACCGAACTTCCCGCCTCCACAACGTGAAGCCAGATTCTACCTATCGTCTATCCCAACAGATGGCGCATTCATGCCCAATAGACCGTTGCATTAAAAAACTATAGTGGAACAGAAAGCCCTGCGATTCAAACTTTTTTTAGCTGGGGACAAGTTTTTGAATATCGTTTTTTATTTCGCATACAGACAAAAGTATGTTGCCGGGCTGCTGTATGTCATGGTTGCCAGCATCATTTTTGGGAGGGACACATACGCATCGCAGATCTAAAAATTGCAATTTAAAAAGTTCTAGGGCGTTATCAGCAAAACCGTTTCTCGTCAAGGTGCTTTAAGTGATGTCCTTTCATTTGGGATAGAGAATATATACTCGATCAATATCGGTTCTCTGTCCCTTGTAAAGATTAATCGCGTGCAAATGACAGAGCTGTAGTTGCATATCTTAAAAATAATCTTTTCGACTTTGGCCATGATGATGTTACATTATTGTGGGACAAACTTAGGAATACCTGTTTACAATGCATCGACCACTTCATTCCTAGCAAAGTTAAAAAAACTGCGAAGTATACACCATGGATAACCAGGTCGATTATACATCTGAAACGCAAGGCAAAGCGCCTACGTCGCAAATGCAAAACCTCGCCTAAGCTTACCGACATTCGCGCAGCTCTGTCAGATGCAATTAAACATGCAAAAGGGCACTATTTTAACACTACTTTGACTAGCTTCGTAAAAGATAACCCACATAAATTCTGGCATTTCATTGCTGCTCGGAGAAAAAGGGTTAGCCACATTTCGCATAATGGTCACCTCCTCGCCGATCCCAAAGTTATTGTTGACCACTTCAATAGCTACTTCCACAGCGTTTTTTCACATTCTTCCCTGCCAGTCGAAAATAAGCATGCTTTGTTTTCCTCCAGTTCCCAAGTTATCTCCTATCTGGTGTCCTGAACGTGCTTCTAGATTGAAAACAAAATCATCCCTGGTCCCGATAATATACCTAACGCCTTTCCTTCGGCGTTATGCAGAAACCTTGGCTAGTTTTCTCGTTCCCATATTCCAGGCTTCACTTAGATCAGCTACTTTGCCTCCTGATTTCAAGATAGCCCGTGTTGTTGCCCGTTCATAAAAAGGGTGATACTCTTATCATACCTAACTATCGGCCTATTTCAATAGTCTCTTGCGCCTGTAAACTTCTTGAACATATTGTAGCAACTTGCATCTCTGATTTCCTGGACCAAGCACAAAATATTGACCCCTTTCCAACACCGGATTCCGAAAATGCCTGTCTACAGTCACTCAACTATCCGACAGTAATTCACTCTATTGCTTCCACTCTAGATAAAGCGCGGCCAGGTTGACGTCATTTTTATTGATTTCAGTAAGGCCTTCGACTGCGTTCCACAGTGAGCAAACTAATTATAAGCTACGTATAATAGGCATTCCTCCTTTCCTTGTGTCATTGGTTTCTTCCTATCTCACTAACCGTAAGCAGTATGTGAGCTTTAATGACCACTTTTCCGATGTGCTCCCAGTTTCATCTGGTGTTCCACAAGGGTTAGCGTACTTGGGCCTCTACTTTTTTTATCTATTGTAACTGATATTGTTGATGTTGTTGCTGAACCTGTACAAATACGTCTGTTGGCCGATGATTGCATTCTGTTTATAACATCCACTCTTTAGATGACCAGACAGCACTAAATTCTTCTCTTAAGTATTCTTTTCTTGGTGTACGCAATGGGGTATGAGAAATTAATTACGAGAAATCAGTTTATCTTAGAATTGCCAATAAAACTCACCCCTCCTAACGTTTTTCATACATGATTTCCAACAATTCCCTTAGCCGAGGTTAATGAATATAAGTATCTCGGTGTTACAATTATTATCAACTTAAGCTGGAATACCCATATCAGGAACATTTGCGCTTCACCGTTCCGTAAGTTATGTCAACTGAGGCATAAACTTAAAGATGCTCCCTCTCATCTTAAATACTTGGCCTACACAACCCTCATAAGACATAAATTAGATTATGCTTGCACAGTTTGGGATCCGCACACTAAAGTTAACATTAGCAATCTCGAGAAAATCCAAAGAAGAGCTGTACGTTTCATCTATTCCAAATATAGCCGCCTTGATTCCGTATCTCAACTAATGAACACGTAATAACATCCAAACTCTTGAACTAAGGCGCAGATTTCTTCCGCTTGAAGTTTCTGCACCAACTGGTTAGTAAAAAGCTCGGATTAGATAGTAATTTGTATGTGAATCCACTCTCAACCAGATCCCGTCACACCCATGACAAATCTCTAACCCCCTTTTTCGCTAGGACTAACATTTTCCAATTTTCATTTTTTCCCCGAACTACTGAAGAATGGAATTCGTTACCCGTTTCTGCACTTTCTACTGTTGAATCCAATCGAAGCTTATTTCAGCCCAAATGCCACTCTGCTGAGCTGATGCCTTACCCTTGTTAAATGCATTGTTCTTAATTTTATGTTTAGTTTTTGTTTTTATCTTTATACCTTGTATTGTTCCTTGCAATTGTGACTCAAGTATTCTTGTATTTTGTAGTTTCTTGTCCACTCGTGCTTGGGCTGCAAGCCTGCAGTATTGAATAAATAAATAAAAATAAATAAATAAAAAAATATTCTATCTGAACACCCCGATTATGAAGCTTTTGCATATAACTCGGAAGGCGAGCTTTTATTGGAATGGGGAGATTTAGGAATTTATATCAGACGACCAATAAGGGAGAAAAAGCCATTTGTATTATTAAAAAGTGGAGCTTATTCTTCCGGAAATAACGTCAGAAATGTTGTCTCTTCACACCCAGCAGAAAAATGGCTATCGTGCTTACCTTTAACTAAGCAAAACAACTAAAAAAAGAAGCGGCGAAGTAGTCACGCCAATACGGTGTAATGGCATGAAGTTTCCTACTTTAGTTTGAACATTTCTGCTATATTTACAAAGCTACAGCACACCTTTAAACGTTGAACTTTATAGTATTTGCATAGCAAATTGATTTCTTAAGAAGTAGTTGGGTCATGTCTTCTAAACATATCCGCAAAGTTATGTTTTTGTCGTAAGCAGTCATGTAAATTAGAGAGATCCCCAGGAGTAGCGCCCGTGATCGCAGGTTCGTTCAAGTGCCACAATTTTCTTTTTCAATGTGTCTCGCCCGAAATGAAGCGGGTGCAACAATTTTAACAGAGAATGATTCTTCAGGTTATGTCATTTTCGCTCCACAAGGACCTTCTTGTCACTGGTTTAACCTATCAGCTAAACGTACCAACGGCGAACGACAAAATACCAAAATATAGTATATGTTTACAATGCATGAGCTTAAAAAAGTTACTGCTACAGTCGACTTTGTGAAATTGCTCTGAAATCTTCAAAAAAGCATACACGGTGAAATACCAGGGGGGGGGGTTTTTCGAATTAATGTTAGCACAGCTCATCACTTATTAAATGAATTAAGAGCTCACCCATTAGCAATAGAACGGCGGGGATAAGCAACGCAATGTTCGTTTTGCACGATATCCACCCGCGCTCCCGCGAGCTGCTGCCCATCTTCCAAGAAGCGAGCAAATGTGTCACCTTTTTATAACTGATGCTCAATGCCTACTGCGAGGTGCAGGCCTCTTTACTAAGTGACGTCTGCAGCTCTCGTTCGTCTCTCCGCACAAATTTTGTTCCTGGTTCGTAATCTGAAATCGGGACATGTGCCAAGCATACTGACGCGACATTTGCTCAGGATACAGAGAGAGAAAAAAAGAAAGAGAGAGAGAGCGATAAAAGTTAAGTCTCTTTGCTCAAATGCGGAACTGCTAGCCCGTATCAAGAAATATGATTTTGAGACGGCGCCTGGCAAACGCCTCTCCGCATGTGAAGACAACTGGTGGAGTAAAATTATTTTCCAAAACATATTACCAGAATAAAGAGACAAGGACGCATTGAACCGGTTCTCCACTTTGCTGAAACAGAGAGACTAAAACGAAAAACTAAATGTGTTCATATAGAAACCCCCCAAAAAGTTTATTTACCCATTCTCAACTACCAGTGTTTCTTGTCTGTTGTCACTTTGAGAATGTCCCTGCGGAGAACAGTTTATTACACCAACACCCTTATGAGGAAAGATGCAGTAAAGAAGACATTATTAATCGGAAACAAACTAGGTTGGATATTGTCAGATCCAAAGTAGAAATAGTGCTCTAACGACAGTCATTTATTCATTTGCGCAAGAAAAGGACAGTAACGTACAAAGAGACTACATATTCTGCTGATTCCTCCTTTAGAACAAAAACGGGGTTGGCAATGGTTTATCCGAGGAAACATTATCTACTTGGTGTCATTGAGCCAGCCGCGGGAACGGGACGCAAAATATCACAAGTGATGACCTATACCTCTCCTATAGTGTCGTCCCACTCTATTAAATTTTGGTGCACTTGACCCACCTTTCTATGACGAGAGAAAAAAACAAAAACAAAACGCACTACCCTCACCTTGATAATTAAAACGTATTACAGACTCCAAATACTTGATCGTTCAATTACAGGCGTTGTTCTGGTGAACACCGTTTTATGGTGTATCCACTGCAAGAACCACCGCTTCCAATCGCTGGGACCGTTCAAATCCAACCTTAATTCACTGATACAAGAGATACTGACGGCTTAACCAAGGAACACTTATTTCTGAATACCATTAAAAACCATACAATTATTTCAACTGGTTTATGTGGTTTAAACAGCTTGGAGATCAAAATGTTACAAACAGTGTTTGTACGTGATGCTGTTGAATTCACAAAAAGTTATTTCAGCAGCGATTGAATAAACGTTTTGTGAAATTCCTCATTTGCGCCAGCTACAGAACGGAAGGGAATAACTAAGCTTTAAAGCAACAGCGTTGGTTGTGGAGGCCCACCACCGCTCTCTTCTGAACTTCGTGAGGGAAACTCGTGCTAACCTGTATCTTAAGCACTGTGTGAACTATTCCAAGGCCAAACTCCCGCAATTAAATAAAAAACTGAAAATAAAATAAAACACGTCTCCTGCGCTATCTTCTCGGTTTCCCCAAGCTGGGTTGATGTCACGAGGGAGATAATACTACGCACTATTAATTCCGTGGTGTAATGTTTCGGCGTGAAGGACAGTTAGATTCCAACGGTTCACCTTATAAAGGGTTCGTATATTTATTTCTAAGATGGTTAATTACCACCCTTTTAATGCGTTTTTTAATGCCTTAAAATTGTGTGTATGACCTAAAAATTCAACTCTAATTTTTTTAGTTGAGGTCACCCATCGTGTACCACGCCCCCACGTCGAGCATGGGGACCCACTAGGCGCAGTTCTCACACCACGCGGAAATATACCTCCGCGAATTGACCCGCAAAAAAGGGTAGGCGGGAAGCTGCATTTTAATGATGGGGCAGAGTACTTCACGCAACATGACGTTGCTTTTTCTCCAGTAGAGATGAATCACTGAAGTGCAAAGAGCGGATTCTTGAAGGCTTTTTTTCCTTGTTCCTTTTATACGGCAAGTTGGGAGCCGTGCGACGCGAGATTGTCTATCTCACGGCGTTGCACATCCTGGTTTCAACTTTCTTTTTCGTGTTGCCCTCTGGGCACAGAACGACGGTTCAAGACATAAGCTGGTGCAGAGTGTCGGCACTCACTATAAGACTTGTCTCACAAGCCTAATGCAGGGACCATCGAGCAGAATGAAGATCTTGTTGTTCTTCGGAGTCGCTCTACTGTGGAAAGGTAACGCGTAGCACCACTTCTTCGCGGAATATTCGTGCGAACTTGTTGTTTCAGATATTCATTACTATATTGATTTGTGTATGTGATTGCGTTATGAAGTTTAACAAAAGGCAGCCGTTGCAGCGACTTTGCAGTACGAACCATGCATAGCTTCTTCTTCAGGACAACTTTGGCTTACCTCATTTTATCTCGCTATTTCACTTGACGTTCGCTCAGGTAAAATCTGACAAGAAATAATATGCAGTGTAAGGTAAACTCATGTAGGAAATTATGTGTCTACATTAAGACAGATGCTCACGTGGCGGTCTCAAGCAACCCATGAAAAGGACAGACCTACACGACACTTTATGAATAATACACCTGCTAACTCGAGCATTGTTGTTAGTGATCTAGAATCCAAAACCCTCTAAACTTCGAAGCAAGTGTGAGGCGCTGCATACAACTGATTTTTTTGTTGCTCGGAGCCAACGCTTGCATAGGCCGAGGTCTATTCAACACACTGTTCGCCAGTCCAAGTTAAGCTAGTGTAGGAATGTTTTAAAATATATTTAAACTGATACGAAAAAGTTGCGTTAGGAACGTGCAGCAAAGGAATAAAACGGCAGTGGCTGAATTCCGTCACACGGCTGGAGCAGCAATGCTTTACAAAACACTAAAAATATTATCTCGGCGATGCACCTCGTCCAACAATGCCCAGTAAATCCTCCCGAGTGCGATACCACTTTGTTGCAGAATAACTCAAGCATACTCGTAGCGTTAAATGTCGCAGGATCACACTTGAGGTTTTCAACTGGTGCTTTACATTTTTTTTATCTTGATGTATTATCACGCTTTAAAAAATACTCATTATGTCGTCAATACCCATATTATTGCACGCAGATATCTCAAGGCAAAAAGAATTAGTTTTCTCTAAAATAGACTTCGTTAGGACGAAAGGAATATCACTCTACTTTCTCTCTTAGTCAAACGTTCGCACCAAATGAGAAAAAATATTTTACGGCCATTTCTTCAGGCTTAATGCAATGCGAAATAAAAATTTATAATCATATATATATATATATATATATATATATTATATATATATATATATATATAGATATATATATATATATATCTATATATATATATACTATAGATATATACAGAAATAAGGGTTGGCAGTCAAGAAAACCTCGGAAGCCACGGGAGGTTGTGGTACGTCATTGAAATAGGTAAAGAATTTTGAAAGAAAGCAAGAAAGCATGTAAAAAACGCCCGCCAGAAAATCGCCCCGCCGTAGCATAGTGGTTATCGCACCAGACCGGTATTCTAGAGGTCGTGGGTTCGGATCCCAACTGGCGGGCATTTTTTCTACGCTTTCTTTCTTTCTTTCCCAATTCTTTACCTGTTTCAATGACCTACCGCAACCTCCCCTTTGCTTTCGAGGTTTTCTTGACTGCCAACCCTTATTTCTGTATTTCTACGAGCCCCTCATTTCCTATTCTCATTCGCTACATGCATAGCGAGGGCCTCTGTCCTGGCAGCCTTGGTGCCATAGGGAGCTTAAGAGGGTTCAACGCTGGTTGACCACTCTCGACGTGTCGTAGACAATCGAGTCCCAGCGCGGGGATTAAAAAGAAGGTCCCATTCACCCTGAGAAGTCATAGTGGCGCTGGCTACCACCCCCAAGGACAGGGAAAAAATTAAATTGACATAAATACCGTAGATAGCGGGAGGGAAAATCGCCCCGCCGGTAGCGTAGTAGTTATCGGACCAGACCGGTATTGTGGAGGTCGTGGGTTCGGACCCCACCTGGCGGGCATTTTTTTCTCCGCTTTCTTTTTTTCTTTCCAAATTCTTAACCTGTTTCAATGACCTACCACAACCTCCCGTTTGCTTTCCGAGGTTTTCTTGACTGCAAACCCTTATTTCTGTGTTATTTCTACGAGCCCCTGATTTCCTATTCGTCTCAGCCATATATATATATATATTGTGAGCTTTGTTTGAGGCTACAGCCTGTATGCCACCATAGGTAGCAATTGCCCACTATCATCACCACCGGCTTGAGGTGATCACTTCTTCATTTCCTGTACAAACTCATCATCATCGACGAGCCCGCTTCTTCGGAGATCATCATCAGTGCTGGGGCTTGATCGCCATCTTGCGTTCTCTTCGACTCGCCTCCGAAAAGGAGCTACGAAGCCACGGTCTGGTCGCCTGCTATCTACGCCCTCACAAGTGGTGGAGCTGCAACTCGATCCCGACCTGTACCTCTCCTTCGACACCCCTGGAGCTCCGTTCCCGTCGCCGCTTGCCCTCGGGATCAATGCCCATGTCGCAAGATTCTCCCAGTGGCGCTGTCTCAGCGCCCCTGCAGTGCATCGTGACCAGCCCCCAGCGCGACCCGCCCCACTTCTATGGTCTTCGGGGAGAAGACGTGGAGGAGTGGCTGGACAGTTACACCCGCGTCAGCCAGTTCAATAGGTGGGATGATCACCACAAATTGTTGAACGTTGGCTTCTCTCTTAAGCAAGTCGCTGAGACATGGTATTTAACCACCGCGACACGACTTTGCCGACTGGGCTGGCTTCACTACGGAGCTGCGAAAGATTTTTGGCTCCACTAAAGCTCGGAGCGACAACGCAAAGAGGATACTGGATGTCCGCATGCAGCAAGCTAACGAGACCTATACCTCGTACATCGAAGATGTTCTAGCACTGTGCCGCCGCGTCGACAAAGATATGCAGGAGTCCGACCGTGTCCGTCACATTCTGAAGGGGATCGGCGAGTTCGCGTTCAATGCACTTGTCCTTCAGAACCTCGACACTGTATCTGACGTGATTTCTACCTGTCAGCGTCTCGATGAACGTCAGTCGATCCGCCTTCCACGGACATGGCGTCTACTCATCATCGTGGAGACGAACAACAACTTCGTGCGATGATTCGCGCTATAGTTCGCGAGGAAATGTATGGCGACGTCTCTCACTGCACACATGGTGTCCCCCCGAACAAGTCTCTGCTGCTCCTGGCCTTCGCGAGATGGTTAAAGAGGAGCTTGCCGCCATGCCGGTGCTATTGCCTTCTGTTCATCCTGTGGCTCCTTCAACGCCGTCTTACTCTGAGGTCGCTGGACGGACACCCCTGCCGCTGTCCCCACTCACGGCTCACCCGTCGTCTGGCTATGTGGCGGCCATGCCTCGTGTGCCGAGCTCGCCGCCCTACTTTCCGGCCCGCCAGGATGCCGCCATCACCCGCCCCGTGTGCTACTATTGCGGCATTCGAGGTCACGTCTCCCGGTTTTGTCGACGTCGCCAACGGGATGAACGACGTGGTACGCCGCCTATGACGCGACACCTGGCCCCGATTACTACGGCTACCGGCCGCGTGCGTACCTGTCGCCTTCCCGCCGCTCCCCGTCTCCGCCTCAGCAGCGACGTTCCCCGCAGCTCCCGTGGACTACGACCCCGCTCGCCTTCACCAGGTCGCCGCTCGGTATCGCCTCTTCGCCCTGCGTCTTACGTCGTCCGACCACCACCCCGGAAAACTAGTTTTAATGCAGTTTTGGGAGGGAAAACTGCATCTCCTGCGAATCTTACAAGTCCTCCAGAGCGTCCGTCGAACTTGCTGTCTGTTTAGTGAAGTGTTTTCGCATCGATGCCCTAATTGACACTGGTGCTAGTGTTTCAGTCATAAGCGCGGAATTGTGTGCACGCTTACGCAAGGTACGAACACCATACAACGGACCTTCTTTACAAGGAGCCAACAGCAGTGTGATTAGGCCCTCCGGACAATGCACGGTGCGGTTTTTTCATCGGTGCCCTTCGCCATCATATTCCGTGTGCAGTGTTGTCTCCCTGTGCTTATCATTTGATTTTGGGTTGGGATTTTCTGTCTTCCGCCTCCGCCGTCATTTCTTGTCACCAACCCCAAATTGCAATGACAGATACTGAGCATCCCAGCATTTCGGAGGTGCAACCTACTATGCACCTAACAGCCAGTGCCGACTGCGTTTTATATCCAGACCAGGACATTACTTTGTGTTCGTTCGGCGCAGATCAGGGACGGTGACGTGATGATAGTTCCATCTCCGCGTTTTATGTCAAAGGAGTCGTCATCGCAACGTGTCTCGTCCGATTCACAGAAGGCTCGGCGACGCTGTTAGCTACCAATGCCACTTCCGAGCCGATTAGGCTCCCCGAAGGCACCAACGTTGCTTCTGTTGTGAATGGCGAAGCCGTGTTCCTTCTTCCCCTCTGCTCGGTATTCCCTGTTTCACGGCCTCCAAATTC
>JABSTR010003709.1:0-29268 GCA_013339765.2 Haemaphysalis longicornis
CGGTTTGAGCAGTGAATCAATGCTGTCACTCTGATCGAGTCCTGTGCTGTAACCTCGCCCTTCGGGGCATTGCTCTTGTCTGGCTTCGGCCCACCTCTCACCATGCAGTAAACAAGTTACGTGTGCCTTCATGTTGTGGTCTTCTTCAAGGCAGCAACATTGGCTCGCCGCTCACTTCACCACGCTACCAGACGCATGTCAGAGGTGACGGAGCTCGGCTCGGGTACGCCTTCCCGGATGCAGCAACGGGTTGTCAGCGGTTGGATGGCAACGTCGCAACAGCGGCTCTGCCGCATGGTTAACAACAATGATCGCCCTAGAAAAGGGACGAACGAGTGTGGCGTCGCCCTTGTGCAGTTTTTGTTCGTTGTGCGGTCGGCGTCGTTTACAGAATTCCGTTATCAGGCAAGTCTGTGTATGCGGGCAAGAGTGTACGCTGTCTAAACGTACGTATGAAAGAGCATGCGTCCACTATAGCAAATTCAACAGGCGCCAATCTTCCTGCGCATTGTAAAAGAGTGTGGATGTCACCTTTTGTTTGATGAGACAGTGTTGCTGCACAGGCATAACGATCATATCGTCAGGGAACTGGTCGAGGCCTACTTTATCAAGGGACATAATAACAAGTGTGTAAGCAAATCATCTATCACTCTTCACGGTAAGGAGCACGCACTAATCGGCACCATGTTTGTCTAATCTATGATTCATGTTTTTTCATTAAACCGGTAGTTACGAGTAAGTGCTTGTTTGTGTCACTCCTGTCTGTCCCCGTTTTTTGTGCGCTTTGAAGTTTTCAATCATGCACGATTTAGCCCAACTTGCGGTATTGCTGAAGCGAATAAGCATCCCAGTTGTTTTCAGTGATCAATATCAACTGCACGTTCGTCACATAACAACCAGCACTGGCTCTTTATCGCAGACTTACTTGAACGACACTTTTCTGTAGTCAGTGAGATGACAATAAAAGGAGCGTCCGACAACATATCGCAAAGATGAACGGCGCCGTTGCGCAGGCAAGCGCATGCCACACGTCATCGGCCACCGCCAAAAATCGTGCCGCTCGGTCGGAGCACCGCGCACGGCGCCGCCGTATGCCACATTCAAGAGAAACGAAGCGCTGTGGCCGAGATCGAGAAAACTGACATGCATTAACTGGACTGGTACACGCATTCGCCCTCAGCTATGTCGACAGCAGGCGCTCGGCCGGAAGGCGTCGCACCGATAAACCGCGCCCTTGGACCGGTTTATTTTGTGACCGACTGTACGTCTCCGCTAATAACGTAGGGATGTATAACAGGCGCCAGTGGTTCATGAGTTGTGAACGCTTATGACTATATAAACGGCTTGGTTTTCGAAGCCTCTGTGGGACGCCGACGACGGGTACGCCGTTTGGAGATCTGCTTGGGTCCACCGAGCGAGCTACGACGACAAGGCGAGCCCCCAAGGGGCTATGCACTAAAAAATGTAAATTGATGTGTCACACTGCTGTACATGCCTTCTGTTGGAATAAAAATCATTAAATGATTGTTTGTTTTTGGTGTTTGTGAGCGGTAAAGTTGAATAGTGAGTAAGGCTACGTTCACACTACCGACGCAAAAGCCATATCGTGATCTAAGGACGTAATGTCGCGCAGTTCGGTTGGCTGAGAGGTGAAATCACGTCATTCTTTAAAGTTATTACGACCGTTTCGGCAACAGCCTGAACCCGGCCTAAGTATTGCTCACAACTAGCGATGAGTTCAAAGAAGACACGAATTCTTTTTTTTTTGTTCGTGAAGCGCAAATCTAGGCTTCGACTTTGTCGTTGGACGTGAACGCCGAGACAACGCTAGGCAAAGCACATGAAAACTGCACTTCATGCATGTTTTGAACACGTGTGTACGTATACCACAGATTGTGGAGTGTGCACCATGGAAGAAAGTGCAAGCGTGGTCTGCACATACTGGCCGCAGTAGAGAAGCTTTGCAGCTGAGCTTCTCTTATCCGACTTGCAAGGGCCGATGGATCAAAACAATGACAGCTATATGATGTTCAATATGTTACTAATGTCATTTCTGGGTCCTCTGAGTCCTATAATGGCCGACGTAGCTGTAATTTGATCTTAAATGCCGCTCTGAGCGCAGGTGCACTAAGCGTAGCACTGAGAATTTGGGCAGGGTACTGAAATTGAAGATGCAGCGTTGAAGTTGTATTCCTGTGAAAAGAAAGAGGGGCTTAGACATTGTGTTTAAAGGCCATTGCGCCGAGCATGCTTACGCCAATTGAGAAGAAAGAACCATGGAAGTCAATGTATTAAAAACAAAAAAAATTAAGCGCTATACTGCTGTGTCCTAAGTAGGAAACGCAGATTTGTTTAAAGTTATGCATTTCAGGTTCCTGGCGTGATTGTAATGTTTTCGGCTCGCAGTCACCATAAAACTAGGCATACACGGCCCTTTTCCCACTGAGTAGACTGTGTGCCGTGAGTGTTCGGCAAGTGGTCGTGCCTTTTAGAAGCAGCTACAAAAGATCGTGGAGCTCCCCGCATAGCTTTGGGCCCGGTCGGTAGCTGAAGTGCAGTAACGTTCGTTTGAACGGCCAGCGAATTTTCAATAATACAAGAGTTTTAGCATTCCCTCTGTTCTGTCCGTTCCGTCCGTACCGTGTTTACCGGTACCCGACAGCGCCTGCACGCGCCTGCACGCGCCGGCAGAGCGAGGAGGATACCGTCCACCGTAACAATTGCGCAGCCATGGCGAGGGCCCGCGTTCCTGATACGCTACGTCTGACAGTTTCGGGCCCTTTCCACCCATCTATCCCCTCCCAAAAATCTCATAGCATAGCGAGGGCCCTCCCGCGGAACTGGTAAGCACGGCACGAACGGAGCCCGGTAACCACAGCAATTTCTAAACAAATCGGCGGAAATAATTTTAATTTGGCAGCAAACTTCCTGAAATCAAAAGGGTGGCGGTTCGTAGTGTCGAAACTTGGCACTACAATATGTGTCCATGTCACGTGACCTGCAAACCTAGCAGCTACTGTAACTGCTGGAAAGTTTATTTACGCATTGAAAACCTTTTAAACACAAGTATTTGTACAAGGTTAAATGTATATGTTATTTTTAACATTATTTTAAAAATTCTAGAGACACGCCGCCCGCCCGCCGCCGTTGGGTCTCTCAGTGTGGCTAACTGTAGAGGCACCCTAGCTAACTGAGCCACCATGCCCAGAATCAACGGCAGCGTTCAGTAAGGAGCTTTGACGATTCTGCCTGAGGCAGAGGCGTTTGTTCTGCCAAAATATTTTTGATTTCAGCTTCCAAATACGCCAACGGCAGCTTAAAAAAGAAAGAAAATCGTCGCGCCCGGGGAGAAACGAACTTCCCACCTCCACAACGTGAAGCCAGATTCTACCTATCGTCTATCCCAACAGATGGCGCATTCGTGCAAAATAGCCCGTTGCATTAAAAAACACATGCAAGAACAGGAAAGCCTGCGATTTAAACTTTTTTTAGCTGGGGACAAGTTTTTAAATATCGTTTTTTATTTCGCACACAGACAAAAGTATGTTGCCGAGCTACTGTATGGCATGGTTGCCAGCATCATTTTTGGGATACACACATACGGCTCGCAGATCTAAAAATTTCGACTTAAAAAGTTCCAGGGCGTTGTAAGCAAAACCGTAACTCATCAAGGTGCCTTTTTCATTTGGGATAGAGAATATACTCGAGAAAAATCGGTTGTCTGTCCCTTTAAAGTTCAGAAAGCGCGAAAGCTTAAGTTTTCTAACAGTGGGCACGGTGGGCCTTCTGCAAACATGGCTCTGACCAAGCCTGTCTTCTGTTTCATGCAGGGCATTGAGGCCATTGAGGAAATGCGTGCCCAGAGTCCTAGGATCGAAACCTGGCGCCGGCAGTATTAATAATAGTTAGGGGAGCGATGCGACGCGGACCGCACGCCAATCGCGGGTGACATCGTGATTACTGAGCCCATTTAAAAAAAAAAGGAGGAGGAGAGGCCCTAACGTCACATTTGGGTATGTCGATGAGCCTACTGAGCCCAGAACTCTTCCCCATGATCCTCTGCTGTTTCCGGTTTGATAACAGCTTCGCTATGGTCCCTACAAAGATTAGCTTCGCGGTACGGGCGGCTCGCGAAAGCGAACGCAGACGGGAGCAGTGTTTGGGTGCGTACCGCACGACGGTCTTTGTGCGTTAAGCCCGTTCTACATGGTGCGATTTTCCCTGCGAATTCGCAGATGCGGCGCCACTCGTGCGGCAAAACTACCTTTTTTCGTTGCTGCGGCAAAGTGCCAAATGTTTGGGACGGTCGAGAATCCGCCGCGAACGCCGCTCGTGCGGCTCGAGCGGCGTAGAGGGGCGGGACCTGCGGCTAATAAGAACACAGCTAGGTGAACGTCACGGCGATGGCCGGGCTGGAGCACGGTCGGCGCGCACTTTCAAAGTGCGCGTTTCGCCCGCTCCTCCAGTCCGGCAGTGTCACGGCATCTCTGGTTTGCACGCTTAGCACCAGATTGCGTTGCTTGTCAAGCGCGGCATAAGCGCGGGCGCACCAAAACGACCTAAACAAACGCACGCGCGTCACAACACGATGTCGTGCACCGTTTTTAATGATTGCTTAATCGGTGCACGTGCAAGTGGCGGACAGCACAGCAGGAACGAAGTACCGAAGAACCCAAGAAGAACTGTCCGAAGTAAACCGAGGTGTGCTAGGCACGCACAACAAGCGAACCCAGGGTGAGTTGCTGTGTTTGTCTTCTCTGCTATGTTTGGGTATATTGCTAAATAATTTTCGATTGTTGTACGAAACCGCGAATAAACTCATATTTACTGCAATGCAGTCTAAGACACTTGCCCAGGAAGTAAAATAAAACCTTTTTTTTAAAATCGAGCGACATTTGCTCTCGGCCGGTCTGAAAACAGCGTGCCTCTGAAATGCGAAAATCGCGACGCTCGCCAGTACCATGTTCGCTGACCATGTATGACGACATTTCCAGGCATAGCGAAATCTTCGCAAGTGCGAATGTTCGTTTTTCGCAGACAAAAAATTGCGAAGTCGAATTCGTTCGCACCAATGTATTCGCAGACGAAGGATTCTTTGGCTGTAGTCACATGTCGTGCGCTCTTCGCCTCTGCGAATCTCGCTTCGCTTCACGACGAAGAACGCACAGCAAGCAACCCGACTGTGGGTCTCTGCCAACGCTGAGCGGGGAAGGCGTTTGCCGGCAGCACCGGCCGGCGGCGGCTGCTGCTCGCTCTGCCGATGGATGCGTCCTTATTCGTATCAGCCGACCACGAAAAAAAAAAGGGTGTCTGCGGATTAAAAGCTACGCACAAGGAGCGGTGTCTTCGCCTGATCAGTCAGCGGATGGGTGGAGGGCGGCTCTATGCCTGTGTGTGTTGTTTTCTTGTGGGGAACTAAAACTTTCTGCTGGCTAGTTGGTTCATAGCACTGGATAGACACAACACAGGAGAGGCGGTTGAAAAGAGCGGTACAGCAGCTGCCTTTATTTGCGAGCCGTTTCTTGCGAAAATATCATTCGGTAGGCGAGCACGTAGACAGAGACGGACAGCTTGTGTAGCTTGCCCAATTCTCAAAAAAATTATGTCGCCCTTAGCATAAATTCGAACTCCCAGGGGAAACATGCCACTGACGTATGGCTGGCGCTACCTTCTCTCGTTTCTTGATGTAGTATGCTTCTAGTAATTCGCGTCCATTTGTTTCACGGCTTCTACTCGAAATTATGATCTCACTTAGCCGGGCTCCACAATTTAAAATCGCGCAGTCCCCAGCCAAAGGTGGATCCCCTATCATCTCGTAATGTGGATTCATGTTCCTGTGATAAATGGTTTACAGAGCGTCTTGTCTGACCAAACAATGTATGCCTTTCCACAAGGAAAGCTGGGATGATAATTTCAAGGAAATGCCCCAACTTAGGTCTTGGAAGTTCTTTTCAAATACACAAACCGCCTTTTTAATACACAAATTTTAAGATCACAGTAAACTAAATGAAACATCCTATTTCAGTTGCTGCCCTCCGTTTTCTACTGCTTAGGGAGACCGTTGTGTTCGGTTGTCGCGAGTCGATTCCTTTTAAATGTTTAAGCATTTGCATGTGAGCTTAACGAGGAAACCTGTTTGTCCATTTGTAAAGGTGGATGTGTTAGACTTTCGACTCATGAAAAAATGCCTTTATTAAATGAATGCCGCTATTGTCTCGATGCTCTCATACGAGATTGCTTGTATAGCACCTAAAATTTCTTCGCTGAGATGGACAGGTGTCCTGGACGGAAGTCGCTTGAAAGGGCTCGGCGTATGGCGAGCAGTAGCAATGCATGGGTCTTACATAGGTATTCATTAAAAGACCCGTATGCCATAACAGCCGTAATAAACTTTCTATGTCCCCCATAAAAAAGTTATTCTAGTGATGATCGTTGTACGGTAGTGAAGCGGACTCTCAAACCGCTGGATGAATAGTGCGCCTATTTGTGACATGGGCTTACGGAAGGTATTTATAGGGCCACATGGCCTAGAAAATTCATGCAGGACCCCTTATACAACGTCTAAGAAATGTCCTTCCGGCAAAAAAAAAAAGAATGTGACAATCAGTGAAGGCAAATTTACGGAGGTCGTGTATATAGCACTGCATATGTATACCTGGGGTCCCATGTAGGTGTACCATCAGACGCTGCAAGGTTTTCCCACTTTGGTAATAGTCCGCAAAAATGTCTTCCGATCAATGCACGACTGCGAAGTAGTGAAGCCGACTTTGTATGTGCTCGATGCAAGGAGGCTCAGAAGAGCGGCCTAAGTATTGATTCCACTATTACTATACTATACAGAGATACAAATGCATTTCCAGAAGTATGTCGCAGCAAAACTGAAGATACTCTGAAGAAAGGTTCCCAGCCAGGAACGTGCGTGCCGGGGGCGCCTTTTGGCCCTGCAAAAATTATCGGAAACCCCGCGTGAAATATCGTGCCCTGTTTCATTTTGTAAGCATCTTGCGTTTGAGATAGATATTCTCATGAATCTATTCAATGCCTGCCATTTTGTTTGTTTTTTGTGTGTTGAAAAGTGCCGTGTGAAAGAATGTGCGCCCGCTGGTAAAGTCACCGAACACTTGTTATAGCGCTGCGCATTGTGGGAAGCTTACCCACAGAGGGCTTGTCGGGCATAACGTCGACCTGTAAGTGCCTGCTTAGCGGAGTTGTTATATGTGCGTGCCATACAGCGAAACCTTTTTAATAAGTAGCATTCTGTGCCGAGTACCCCCACAGCCAGGACCGTGTAACACGCTGCATTTCCACAATAATGCAGATTTCGCGTAAGCTTCACATGTAATCGTTATTGTAGCGTAAATGGAAATAATCGGTCGAACAAAATGTTGAGAAACTAAAAAAAATAGGAAAAATTAAAATTATTACGGAAAATGGCGAACCGTGTTAAGGATGTCCACAATAATAAAGATTTCACGAAAATTTCAATTTCTTTGTAATCGTGTATAATAGGCCCGTAATTGCCAGTTAAAATTTGCCGACAGGAACATGGAGATTTAAGAAAAAAAAAATGGCTGGAAAAAACTCACCCTCAAGACAGCGGCAGAATGCTACGCATTAGTAGATAATTCCCTGAATTTATGCAGAATTTTTCTGCGTTGCCAGAGAGATTAAGGGGAGAGAAATAAATTTGGGTGGGAGCCCAGTTTTGGGAAAGGCTTTCCAGACTCCCTGGAATGCCTTTGCTCGCCTCTTTATGTCCGTAGACACAAATGTGAGACCGACTGCTCTAAAGTAACGCTGAGATCCTGCCACCATATTATAGTGAGTATGGCGTTGCTACTCAGCACTACTTTAAAGCGGAACAGTCGCATACCGTCTTAGCTGGAGCAACGCTTTCCAGGCTTGCCGTCTTCTCCTTATTGGCATGAGGTAATTGAGTCAAAACAGTTGCACTGCTCTGAAGCTAAACTTTGCATTCGAGTCATCCACACGGGGGCTTGAACCACTGCCTGTCAGAATGTTCGAGCTATGCCACGCTAAAGTAGAATATGATGCTCCATCAAAGCATGTGGACGACTGTACATGCCGAGACAGTAGAACATGCGCGCAGTGTTATGGTGATCAACGCCTTTTAAGAAGGAGTGCATGCTGCTTTGGAACGATACTTCACGGCTGGCGCAGTCAAACCACCCGTCAGTTTTTCAATCGGCCGCACTCTTTGTGCACTTGTGCGACGAGTCCCACAATAACAATATATTTTCTTAATTTCTTAGCGCACTTTGACAAAGCCCAGTTGGCATCTACTCTGTCGTACCCGTCGTATTCTCACAAAAAGGTACGAGTGTTTTAAATCCCTGTTGCTTTTTTCAGAGCGTCTGGAAGCTATGGATTCGGCAGGTTCAAGCGAATAAAGAAAGCCTATAGGCGAACTGGCGACGGACATGACGGCTACATTTTTTTGCGACCCTTTCAATTATCGTCCGCTATTCTTTTGCACTGCTCAGCGTTTAAACTAATAAAAACGTTCTGGAACGGTTTTTGCAAACCGAGAATTTCTGACCGGCACTTGTTCATACTTGACTCCGGGCACAGTTGCTTTCCAGCTATTTGAGCTTCCTACAAGAAAGTAGTAACTTGGTAAGGTGGTATTGTTGCATTTGGGAATGAATTGCCTAGCAGGGTTCATTCCTGAATAACTGAGCAGTTACGGCATTGTCGTGCTTAACAGAATGCCAGAGGAGCCATGAAAAGACTTTGAAAAATACAAATGTTTTTTCCTTAAGAGTGCTTAAGATCATTTTAAGTCTTTGTATATTTGAAGACCACCTTGTGCCTGTTGCTTTTTGGGATCCTTTATTGCTCATGAAAATGAATTATAAAACACGTAGGGGCATAACCGAAAGTCTGCGTTATATTCTACGCAGGCAGCATGTATAAAGAGCACTTTCTACCCTTCACATTGGGATGGGTAAATGTGCATAGGCATTTATTTGTACGTCATCTAAGGGTGGCAAGTCTCCAGCACAGTATGTTTTCCGAAGCAGCATAGGATGCAATACTTCCACGTAAATATTCTAATACGCAAACTTGTATGCGCCGAAAGCAATCAACGAAGTACTGTTTTTCAAATGGCAATACAGGTATTCCTAATTTTTTTATCTATGAACTCTGCTTGCATAGGCATCACTTACTGGAGTAGTCACGCAAACATTAAGTGATATCACTGTACATGTAAGGAAAACATGACCATGCGCTACAGTGGAACAGCGGCAATCACTGTATGCCCGAAACAGCGATGCAACCTGACAGCGGTAGGAAAGAACGAAGTATATAATTTTATCTCACCCTGTGATTAATATACAGAAAGCTGTAAGTCAACGCTTTCCTTACCATTTCGTAAAAGTGCTAAGAAATTTTCTCTTTCAAAGTTTGCAATTCAAGGAGGATGCGCAGACTAAGTAAATACAGGCATATCGGCCCATCTTAAATGCAACATCAAGACAAAATTCGTCTCGTTGACGAAAGAGGTTGCTTTGTCCCGATAACAATGATACTAACTTTATCTCAAGCTTCCAAGAAATAATCCAGCTATTAATAAAAACGTGCGAAGCAGTGGCAGTTCCCCGGCTCCTTTTCGCTGCCATCTCTATATGAGGAGTTTTTGCTTAAAGGAGCCAAACCTACCTAATGCGAATTTGAGAAAAAAGCGATAACTTGTTACTGGACTTTATTGCAGCGCTGCCAAAGCTATTATAGTATATGTGTTAGATGTCAGCTAGGAGAATTTTATGACCACAAGTAATTAAACATAATGCGTTGGATTAGAGCAATATTAGTGTGATAAATTTGGATTTGCCTGACATTGAATTGAGACACTCATGTTTTATGCGGCATTCTTATGCAAACTTTGTTTAAATAGACTTTCACGAATGGTATGACGGAGTTTTGGCGGAAAAGGCATTAACCATATGCAAGAGGGTTTCAAGAACACTAGAACGTTACTTGAAGAGCAGGTGGGGCTCTTGGCTGCATTAGCAGCTCTTTTCGACTTCTTCCACCGAATCAGTTCCTTGGGCACGCCTGAAGACACGAACTAAGCAAGCTCTTCATTACTTTGCCATGAATTTCAGAAATGCTTCACAAGAACTCTGCTCATATATTCTTGTTCTTCTTCACCTTTCTTAAGGCGCTCCTGGCCACAGAGGGGGCATTTTCCAGGGCGTGTAAGCGGCGGATATTTCATTAAGGGGACGCTGATGTGAACGCAGCAAATTTCTGTGCTTGTTTGCATTGCATAGACTGCTTTATTCGGTCACTGAAGCAGTATTTAATTTCTAAATCCTGAAAGAAGAAACAATACCATGCGCAGTCCGTAGCGGCAGCAACAAATAACAGCAGTGACGCGCGTACGCGATGCGATGCGATTGGACGATGCCCATGATTGGAATTCCAACTAGTTCTTGTTTCGGTTCTGAGCAATAACATGCTTGGCATCCGACGTTATCGTTTCTCGGGCATTGTTGATATCTCAGTAATTGGCATACCGCGCTTCTACCATGTTTTCGGCTTTAAAATGTGCACCATAAGGCTCCCAGCAGAATTGACATCGTAACGATCACTAGCCGAGCCGTACTCAGTGGCCCTCCGCGTCATCGGGGACGGGCAAACGCGAAGCGCTTTACCCTCACTTTGGAGCTTGCCTGGCTCGTCCATGCGTTGTAAGAGGGGTGTTCGCACCAGGCCGAGAGTCGGCTGGTTCGGGACTGTGCCCGCAAACAGTCGGTGCTTATGTAACGCAATGTCAACAAGAACTCGTGAGCGCGCCAGTATCAGTCCGCACGCGTTCTGCGAACTGACGCGCTCAAAAATGAACGTTACAGCGCACAAAAGTTGAATTTATCATTGAACGCATTTCCCACCAACAAATAACTCAACTTAAAAGAGCGCTTTTGGAGATTCGAACTTGCGCATTGCAAGACAGACCACTCGGTCATAAGCCAGCGGTGCCAAGTTTTAAATAGAAAGTATGTATTGTAAAGCCAGTTTACATTTTTGGTTAGGTTTAGAATTCCGAGCAGCTTAGATGACTATTTATTGAATAACGCTCGTGCAGTAAGCGTCCCTTAATTGCAGCAAATATCTCACCTCCAGCTACTGCATTCCTTAAGCAGGAAAGCGATCGCAAATGATTCGTCATGTGGCTGACCGTTGTGCTAGTTCGCCCAGCGCAAGAAGTGCTCCCCACAGCTTGGGCTTGCTCGGTAGAATGAAAGTTTATGTTGATTTTGATCTCTTGGTACCTATATTAACGTAGCTGCATCTTTTCCCACCTTTAATTGGCTTTACAGTTTTCTACTAACGTACCAGTCGTGAGGCGTCGGATGTGCGCTTGTGTGGAGTTAGTTGGACGTAGAGTTTGATACGGTCCACTAACCAACAAACTTAAGGCACCTTCTTCCAAGCACAAATAGTGCCGTGGCTTAATTTCAGCTAAGCGAACGAACTGCGACAACCCACCGGCGGCCGGCCGACGAAACGTGGGACCGGCTGATTCCGTCGGTCGGAGGGTCGGTTAGCCACCCAGTAGCGCAGTTAAGCCGAGCCATCTCGATTAGGCGTCATAGGAAACATCACAGGAAATCGGCAAGTTGGATACAGAGAGCAACACAATACTTTTGGATTGGGTTTTCTACTGAATAAAGTCGCGTAAACACAGCGAGCATTGTCCAACCATTTCCCGGAGACTCCAGACTACAATTTGAGCAAGTAATTCGGGAATGTTTACAAATCAGTTAAGTGTAACTTTAAATAATAAAACGAAAAATATTGAAGTAAAGCAACAACAACAAAAAACAAAAATAACCAGATTTATTTTGTAGGGGCGACGAAATGAAATATTTGTTTGGCACCTCTCAGTTTCGTTTACTTTACTCCTGCTAACATTGTCGTCGGCATCGAGGGGCATACCTTTCGCCGATCCCTTAATTGCCGTGTGAATTCATGATAAACAAACTCGTAAAAGAAAAGAAAAACTTCCGGAAACACCAACGAAGCAGTTAAAACAGTCACCCCCCCTCCAAAAAACTTTAATTGGGCAAATGAAGTTGGCTCATTTTTATCCTTGTCACAGCAGGAACTGGCCCATTTTTCGTACGAAATGCGATCTGCGTACACGTTTGTCTGCGTACACCTGTCGTGTATTGTGTCCCCCTCTTTTCTAGGGATAAGTTGCCGTGTTTTTCTTGCCACCACAGTTTTCTCTGACTTTGTTCCGGTTTTCGGATAAGGCTCATTTCGAAAAAAAGTATTACCATCCCTTCCTAAGCATACTTGAAAGAAGCAAGTTTTCGAACATAAAAACTGCGTCACCATAGCGTCAAAACCTCCGCTGAAAGTGCGTCTAATCGATCGTCAAACATTGAAAGAGCCAAACTGCAAACAACAAACCCATGTGAGGATTTTTCGCGCTAAAGTAAACGCTTCTATGAACGAACTAAACACATACCGATACGTGGTTTATGGTATAAATGTGTAATATTGTACTCCTCCCTCGTGATCGATGCGTGTATTGTCTTAACTGGAACCGTTCATTTCCCGCAATCTTCAAGCAACCATTTTCACGCAATGAAAGTTTGCTTTCATGCACGCGCTGTGTGTCCCAACATGTTACCAGAGCTTGTCGGTCAACCGACCGGTTTACGGGGAAATGTATGACTTTTTGACAGGACACCATCGGTCCCACTAAAAAAGCGTTCGCTTTAAAAACTATTGGTATGACGTCACCAAATCTCGTTTGTGCGATTGGCGGCCGCAGACCTAAGCCACCACTAAGTAACGTGAGTCTGTGATTGTAGTGGGGCCTCTAGTTTCTTTTGATGGTATCACTTGAATCCTAAAATGCAGTTAAAACACTGATAACTATGTTTTAGTGCTGGCCCTTACGCACTCGCCCCTATTCCTATTACGTCACTGTAGCAGAAAACTTGAGAGCGTTCAACATTTCTCGAATTTTTTCGGCTTACAATGACTTTCGTGGCTGGAATTGAATTGAGTGAGTTGCCAGAGCCTCGTGTGGGCTTGGTGGAGCTTGTTTTTCTGAACCAAAATCAACGTAACGTGAATCTATGTGGGATTCATCACGCAGCACGTGCTCCTTGAAAGAGGTAAAGCTTAGGTAGCGAACATTACGCAATTGGATGACTATTTGCAGGCTGAAGGTTTTCCTTTATTTTGAATATGTTCAAACATTTCGGCTTGCCGTGTAAGCCACTGAGAGGTGCTTGCGTGCGGCTGAAAGCTAGATCCCACCGCACGTACTTACTATAACCGCATAAACGTAGGTTTATGCAGTCAGAAGCTATTAGCAAAATCGTCTATGCGACTCGGACGTGCGGTTCCGTACCTATGTGGGTACAAACAAGCTCGCCACTTCCAGTACACACCCGACGCCCTCTACTGGTTTGCTTCAAACGCTCCTTTCATCGGCTCAAGCTACTGTTCAGAAAACTCCGCTCTTCGTCCTCAAGTAGCCTAGGTGTGGAATTTAGGGTTTTGACGTGAAATACCTAGATTCAAGTTCCAGGCCCAGTGATTTCGTTACTGTAAGATGCTGTGTGTGCTCAATTATACCCATTTTTTTCGTATCTACGGTTGGTTTCGTATCGCGCTGGGCGATTGAGGGGCGGGGCACGGGACATCCCCGCGTTAAACTGTCTGCGTCGCACCGAGAGTGCCGGGCATTTGCCTGTGTGATAAGGCTACTGATAACGAGATAATGCTACTGGGAGCCGGTGGCAGCTGACGTTTGCTGGACCATTGCGACTTTATGTTCATCCTCTGCGAGGCGGCGGTACCTTACTGGATGGTTTCTAGAGGTGCAGCATACGGGCCAGGGCTTAACGAATGGCCTTGCTTGGACGCCGACACACGAAGATGGCGTTAAAAGCCCCTTTGTGATTGGCTTCGATCTTTACGACGAAAAAGAAAGCCAATGAGAACAGTCTTACTGCAAAGACGGTAACGATCAAGTAAAGTTTGGTTCCGACTCGTTTTTGGAGATTTGACACGGGAACTTCTACATCACAAAAATGAGAAATTTGCGCTGTAATTGCTATTGTTTTAGTAAACAAGAAATATCCTTTTGTTGACAGGCAGCTACTAATTGTGCAATCTTTTTGCTAAAGCAGAAAAGATACTCTGTTTTTCGCGCACCTTTAAAGTTGCATATTGCAATGCAGCAATACACAATCTTGAACAACCGTCCAGAAGACATAATAAAAAAACAAGGCGTCTTGGAACCCAGTCATGAATAAACAGCCTATTACCCCCCCTCTCCCCCACCACCACCACATCCTTTTACACTGAAGAAATAAAAGTGTAACTATAGAAGTGTCCCATCTCGTTTTCCAGGACACTTCTGCGGCTCTCTACATTCCAATAACATGCTAATTGCTTTCTGCTTAATTTTCGTAGGCTGACTAAAGGCTTCCTACTTTTTTGATGGTTCTAATTAGGCTGCATAATTTTTTGAGACAACTACGCTCAACCCAAAGGGGTACGATGAGCGAGAGAGGGAGGAGGAAGGGAGGGAGAAAACATCTCGCTGCTCTTTCGTTTAAAGGGACACCGAAGTGAGTTTCTGTTGATTTTTCACATTGTAGACTGGCTCAAATAAGGACACTTTTCACCGGTTATCTGGTCGATAAAGCAGTATTTATCTTATAAAGCTTGAAAGGAGAAAAATGAACATGCGACATTTGCGGCGGCCGACCCACTAACAACCTGTGACGCGTGCTCGAGTTACGATTGGGTTGGACGACGTGCAAGATTGAAATTCAAGCCAGTTTCAGCATCGGTTCTGCGCAGCAACATCATCTCGAGTTTTCTCGCCCAAAACTCCGACCTCTCAGGGACGTACAAAAGACATTTCAGGAAAGTGAGATTTTGCATACAGCAAGGAGTCAAATTGGACATGAAAAATCACAGAGACTTTCCTGGATTCTGAACATTTTTTTCTGCAATTCGTTATCAAAATTTACTCTGCATGATTTTCACAGAATAGTTGCTATGGTTCCTGAGTTCGGTCGCGCAACGTGCTAAGCTTGAATATGCGTGCAAAGCAAGATTTCGTTCCCGATATTACCTGTGCGAAAACATAACGCATTCCGCTGAATAACTGCAGAGTAATCACGACTAAAAAGAATTCCATGAGATGGGAATCTGCACCTGTGCTTGGCATCCGACGTTACATTTGGTTGAATATTCTCGATATCTCAGGAATCGGCATACTGCGCTTCTTCCATGTTTTCGGGTATAGAGTGCGTCAGATGAGCCTCCCAGCACCGCTTACAATAATAAGGCTCACTAGCCCAAACGTACGCAGTGACTGAACTCCCTCCGCGTCATCGGGGACGCTCAAATACGAGGCGCTTTGCCCTCACCTTTGGAGTTTCTTGGCCAGTCCCTGTGTCGTAAGAGTCGTGTTCGCACCAGGCCGAGAGTCTGTTGATTCCGGCCTGTGCCCACTGCCCGCAAGCAGTGGGTGCTTATGTCAGCACAATGCCAACGAGAACTCACGAGCGCGTCAGTGTCAGTCTGCAGGCATTCTGCGAACTCGATCGTTCGGCAATGAAGGTTGCAGCGCGAAATTGTGTAATACAATGTAATAGCATTACACAAAAACAAAAAAAAATCAAGTTAAAAATAGCACATGCGCTATTGGCGATTCGAACTTGGGAAGTGCAAAACAACACTCTCAATGCTCCACACTACTCGGCCATAACCACAGCGCTGTCGGGGAGGGCAATATAAAGTATGTATCCTAGAGCCTGTTTATTTTTTAGGGGCGAAGCTCCTTAAGGCGTGGGTCTGTTCACCCTCGACGTATGTATCTAGCCACCTCTAGTTTAGTTCTTGGATTTGTTTACTAGATGGCGTGGCTACCTCTATTTAAGTTCTACCTGGATTGTTTTGGATGTTTACTAGATGGCGGTACTTGTATATGATGAAAAGATGCGCTTGGATGTTTACTAGATGGCGTGGCTACCTCTAGTTTAGTTCTTGGATTGTTTACTAGATGGCGGGGAGCGTTGTAATAAAATCCGGTCGCTGTTGGCGCGCGCTCGGAGTTGCCCGATGGATAAGGCTACAGTGCCTAGAATATACGCCAGTATATTCCAGGCACTATAATAAGGCTGCAGATGTGCGAGCCCGCGAGGCAGAAGCGCTCCGTGAAGCTGCGCGACGCCGCCGCCAAGATCCTGCCGTACGAGAGCGGGAGGCCGAAGCGTGTCGTCTGGCTGCGCGACGACGCCGCCAAGATCCCAGCGTTCGAGAACGAGAGGCCCAAGCGTCACGGCAACGGCACGAGGACCCTGCCGTACGCGAAGCGGCACGGCTGCGGCGCGAAGAGGATCTCCAAAACGTCAGAGAACGGGAAGCGGCGAGAAAGCGCGCGTATCGGCAGGCAGACCCCGATGCAGTGAGAGCTCGTGAGGCTTCTGCAAAACGCATCAGGCGAGCTCAGCCCCAAGGTGCCGACGCGCGGTTTAAGCGAGACTTTCTAGACGTTACGTTCGGACACAGATGTAGTGGGCGAACTTTCACTGAAGAGTCACGGTTTTACCGATGATTTCCCCTCAGGAGCTTCGCCCACTCATCATCATTCACCCCGTGGATATGCTGTGAATTTTTTGAGTTTCAGCATTCTTAGAAGCTAGCTGACTACCTCTTGAATAACTCTTTTGCAGTAAGCGTCCCCAAAATCTCCATGAATACCTTGTCTCCAGCAACTGCTTTCCTTAGGCAGGAAATGCGGTCCCAGGTGTATGGTCGTGCTGCTGAGCGCTGTGCTAGTTCGCCCATCGCAAAACGTGTTTCCCGTACCTTAGTTTGATGGTTTGAAATTAAGGTTCCGGTTTTTTTTTACTTCCTCATTAGTTAAATTACTTTTTGTGACTCATCTCCCACCTTTAATAGCCCTTAGATTTTGTACTATCTAGAGTAATATTCAGCAAAGTGTCGTATTGGCGGTTCTGTAGAACTGCTTTGACTTCATATTATCACGAGGCCAAAGACGACGCAGTTGCCTTGTAGGAAAAGCAGGTTTATTGGAGCAAGCTTGCGCTTTAGTAGCAACTCAAAAATACGCAGGCGGTGAAGCAGCAGACAACAAAGGGACGTGCGCAGGTGGGTGTCGGTGAATCGAATACCTCTTGGCTGAATTAGTAGTTCTTTTCGAATTCTTGCACCGAATAATTTCCTTGGGCACGCCGGAAGGCCCGAACTAAGCAAGCTCTTCATTACCTTGCCATAAATTTAAGAAATGCTTCACAAGAACTCTACTCATATCTTCTCCTTCTTCTTCACCTTTCTTAAGGCGCTCCTAGCCACAGAGGGGTGATTTTCCAGGGCGTGTAATTTTTCATTAAGGGGACACTGATGTGAATGTACCAAATTTCTCCGTTTGTTTGCATTGCATAGACTGCGCTATTCGGTCGATGAAGCAGTATTTAATTTCCAAAGCCTGAAAGAAGAAACAATACCATGCGCAGTCCGCGGTGGCGGCAACAGCTAACAGCAGTGGCGTGCATACGCGATGCCATGTGAATGGATGATGTCCGATATTGGAATTCAAACTACTTTTGGTTTCGGTTCTCAGAAACAACATGCTTGGCATCCGACGTCATCGTTTCTAGGGCATTGTTGATATCTCAGTAACCGGCATACCGCGCTTATGCCGTATTTTCTGGAAGTATTTAGGTTTCGGCGCAATTCTTTCTCGTAACATCGAATTAGGACGAGAACACTGGAGATCAAGAATATTATTCCAGGCTAGTAACGTGAGGGACAAACTCTCTCCTCATCAAACTAAAATAGCCTGTGCGGAATTCAAAAGAAAGGAAAGGATACATGCACTTTACTTGAAGCACTGATAATACAGCAGGGTGCCGCCGGAGGAATACGAATAAAAAACACCGAATACGAAAACAAAACATCGAAAATTGGCAATCCGCAGATTTGGAAGAAGTAACACGTTTAAGCGTTGTAATAAGATAGATGAAGATAATTTGTCAGACAGAATTTTGAAAGGCCACAAAATAAGAAAAAAATTGAACAAAAAATGATTTCACAAAATAAAAATATGCTTACATCTGCCCCCAAAATTTGAAGACTCAAGCAGAAAATGTTCTCCAAAACAACGTTGCAAATCCGTATAAAAATTCCGCAAACGGACCAACTCTGTCGTAAGACTTGCATCTCCGAAAAAAAACATAATTAGCGAAAAAAGGCACTTTCATTTCATTTCATTTATTTCCACCTTAAAAGCCCGAAGGAATTACATAAGGGGGGGCGTACAAGGTATAATTTTCTGCTAAACCATGAACACAAACAGCAGAAAAAGAAAAGCAGAGTTGCACAAAAAGTGTTGCAATAGACGTAAAGGTAAAAAAAATTCACCCCACCTCCCCGAAGGGAATCGTGAGGAAATGCGAATGCATTTCTTTTGCGCGAGAGTGCGCGGAATTTATAATTAATGAGGAGACGGTGATTTGTAGCGTAACGATTTATTTAACACCTGTTTGTGCTGTCGTTGTACTTGACGGCCACGATCACTGCCTTGTGGTCGGTAAAGTGCGCCGTCAAAGGGTCTTTGAGAAGCATGCGGGCGTGGGAGAGTGGGGCGAGCGTCGAGAGGAGAAGCACCGAAGCACCGCGCCTACCCTCGCCTACACTCTCCCACACACGCGGGAGCTCCGGCGAGCTCCCGCGATGCGAGCGCCCTCACACGCCCGAGCGCGCTCCTCCTCTCCACTCACTCGCAGCTGATCCGCCCGCACCACCTGCTCCGGTTGCTAGGGGGGAGGAGGAGCGCGCGCGCTCGCAGCTGTTGCTATGGGAGAGGGGGTGAGAGCGGAGAGAGAACACCTGCGGGCGCGCGGACGCCGCACGGCGCCTGACATGGCTCGACTAAGAAATGCATTCGCATTTAAAAACATGGCTCCAAAAAGTGATCTACAAGGGCATATGTTAGCTGCATTTACTCAGATTGTGACAAGTGACTGTTAAGTTTATTTCGGGAGGTTTGGCGGTTGCCGCTCGTGACAATGTTATCAGGCAGGTTGTTCCATAGGGTTATTCTATTGGGGAAAAAGGAGTTGTTCATGGCTGCGGTGCGGCCGCTGGCGCTATAGGGTGACTGTGGTTAATGCGGAATGAAGTTCTGTGTGATGGTTGTAAGAGGGCGTGCCGTGATTGTGGGCGATAGAAAAAAGCGTGGATAAGGCAGAGCCGACAAACAATACGACGAGATTTAAGTGACGGCCGGTTTAATGATTCTTTTATTGCGGTGAAGCTGATATCGTTAGAATACTGGTAGCAAATAAAACGGGCGGCGCGGTTTTGGATTCTTTCTAGATCGTTAGTGAGATATGATTGCCAGGGGGGCCAAATTGAACAGGCATACTCGAGTTTCGGTCTCACAAAAGTTTGGTGAGCTAACATTTTAATATCTGGCGAGGCTAATTTCAGGTTACGGCGCAAGTATCCTAGTGTGCGCGAGGCTTGGGAACAGATAGTTTGTATATAAGTTGCCCATGAAAGTGACGATGACATATGCAATCCGAGGTATTTGTATGAAGATGTAGAGCTAATCGGAACTGAATCAATGCTGTAGGTGTAATGAGGTGTGCTGCGTTTGCGTAAGAATGACATTGCTTTACATTTTGTTAGGTTTAACGGCATGAGTGATTTGTTAAACCAGGTTGTTACACCATCGCCATAATGGTATAAATTCCCATCATTTCGTAAAAGAAACTAACGAAATCTTAAAAATAAATAAATAATTCAACGTCTTTCGCTACTCATACCCGTATTGGCTGTAAAAAACATTCTAGTCAAGCGGCATATGAGTGCAACGCATTAGTAGAGAATTATCTGAATTTACGGAGATGTTATTTTCTGTGGTGAACCATGGCAAGGAATTTGTTGCCTGATAGCGGCAAAAAGACGTGGCACTTCGCGCAAATCTCCTGATTTCAGCTGCCTGCTACGTACGGCAAGCGACATCTCCCACAGTCTGCAGTTTACACTACCCGGTCCTGGCATGGTTTCCCTGAAAGAACGCGTGTTTCTTTTATGTTTCACTTATGCTGCCTGGTTCTTGCAGTATACATGTGAGCGCAGGGAAAAAGATATCATGAGACATGATTTTTCTCTATAAATCATGAGCACAGAGTTCAAGAAAAAGCAGAACAGCCTGTCAGTGTACGAAGCCCAGTGCACTGTCGGTGCCAAAGGCGATGCGACAGTTGGTCACAATGGCTTTACACGCTCGCTGTGGCGCTGTAGGCTACTGGGCAGAGTAAAGGGTCGGCTTTTTCGCTCTGCTAGAGTTCTACTAGAGATGCAACGTTTGAACGGGCAGGGAAGTGAACACACTCCCATCGGGTGGTTGCTAAAGTGGTCATAAGGCGACAAGTTACGACGAGGGAATAACAACGCGCAGTTGCAACCGCGCCGTTATTTGGCAACTACATCGGGCAGTGAACACCTTGGTTATTCACGTGCAGATATCGTAGCCACGAAAGTCTATGAGGAGCAAGCAACGAGGAGAGAAAGCGAGGGTACAAAGAAACTTGACACACATGTATGGCTCCATCATCACCTGTCAGATCGTGGTTGCCGTGCCCTGATGTACGCGTCACCAAATTTCACTGAAGAAAACAATGAGATGAAAGTGAGCCTTTTCAGTACAGCTATAAAGGCAACGCCATGTCGACAGCATGACAATCTTTCTAGGGCATAGATTGATGAATGTTTAATGTGATGGCAGTAGTTGGATTGGCGCTAGCGGCTAAACCAAAACGCAAAAAATTAGTGCCTTCCACTCTGTGCAGAAGGATCACCTGCAAAGCTGGACGCAGTCCACGGAGTGCACGAAACAAAACACGTTTGTTGTAATTTGTGAAGGAGCATACGTGCTAGTCAATTAGCTGAATGTACCTCTGATGGACCCAGTCTTTGTTCTTGCAGACAAACATGGAGCTGCCTGTGTCCCTCCCGCATCGTAAGCATCTTACTGTTTGTGCAACACACAAACCTAATCCCCCATACCACTAAGGACTCTGGACCGGTCCCATTGGGCCGTTTAACGTCCGCGTTTAAACCTCGCACGAACACAACCAACATGCCATTAATCAGTACGGGCATGAAACCTATAGCTGCGCGTGCAGCCCCCCCCCCCTTCTTCCTCCCACTATTCACCATTACAATCCTGCGCAGGCATAAACCTTCAACCGGTCATGTGCGTGTGCTTAGAAGTGACAGACGCGGTCGAAAATATCTTCTGAAAGACCTCTTAAGAAGTGATATTGGCTCACGCCGGCGTTCCAAGCGGGCAAGTCGCTGTTCATCCGGGAGGGATTCACCGCTACTCGATTAGCTGAACTTAAGGCGGTAACGGCGGCGCAGGCAGCTCTCCTTTGTTCTTGCGCCCGTTCGCGCTTGTGTTCGGGCCAACGCTTCATTTCTTGCTCTTCTTCCTCCAAACGAACGGCATGCATCCGTCCCATAACGATTTAAAACCTGGAAGCCTTTGAGCTCTATTCTTGAGCACAAACATGTGGCGGTCCGTTTCCTTCCCCCTCGTAAGCATCTTACTGTCTGTGTAACATATCAACCCACACCCGAACCACTCGATTAAGGAGGACAGCCTACTAAGCGGATTGACCCACATGATTTCGACATCTAAATCTCCCACCAGCACAACCGGAATTTCATCGGTAGCGGCACGAAGCCTAGCTGTGTGTGCACGCCCCACTTTTTCCACCCCCAAACCGTGCAGGCATAAACCGGCAACTGGTGATGGCGCATACTTAGTCGTGAAAGACACCGGGGAAAATGTCGCTCGGAAGGCCTTCCCAGCTGAAAATGAATATGGGCTCACGCCGGCGTTTCAACTGGGCAAGTTTGTCTTCAACTGAGAGGGATTCGCAGCTTCTTGGCTAAGTGGAATTTGAGCGGACAAGGCGACGGCGGGCATCCGTCGTTTTAGGGGGCAGCCCTTTGGCAGCCGTTACCTGGGCTTCGTAGGAGCGGCGTCTGTTTATGTCCGCATAACCGAGCGAGCGAACGCAGCAGCCACGAAGGAAAGAAAACGAAGAGGAGCGTCTAGCGAAGGGTGAAGTGGAGTACGACGCGTGAGGCTACGGCGTCATCTCTCTCACTGCCTTTCCCTCACACTTCTCATGCGCCGTCACCGAGAAGACTGCTGCTCGCGCTGCGCAAAGATTTGATATTAGGGAGTATAGTAATCGGCAGTGCATTTTTACGCCCATCCGTGCTTCTGTCTATTTGTCGCAATCATGTGATAACTGCACTACCGCCGTTAGCTGCCGTCTGCGGAACTTGCCAAAGGGGCGTCGGTGGAGGCGAGGGGGAAAATAGTTGTCAAAGAGGTGTCGGCGGTGGTGAGGAGGAGCTCCGGAGCGGCGGCGAGTAAATCGTTAACACAGGCATATACTTCTTTGCAATAAAAAGATCTGATTGATTGATTGTAGGGTTTAACGCGCCGACGCAACGCAGGCGATGAGGCGCGCCGTAGTGGAGGGCTCCGGATTAATTTTGACCACCTGGGGATCTTTAACGTGCGCCGAAATCTCGTACACACGGGCGTTTTTGCTTTTCGCCTCCATCAGAAAAGCGGCCGCCGCGGCCGGGAATCGAACACGCGACCTCGTGCTCAGCAGCGGAACGCCTTAGCCACTGAGCCACCGCGGCGGGTGCAATAAAAAGAACTATTTATGACATTGAGCGGCGTTTGTTCATTAGCGTTCGAGGCGCCTCTGCGCTGCTTCACATCTCTACATCACCGACGATTACAAGCTTAGGCTGCGAATGAATTGATGAATGCTTCTCGGCGAAGGAAATTTACTATCCTTTCGTAACGAAAGTTCAGAAAAGCGCAAAAGCTTTCAAACATCGAAAGTGTGTTGAAAGTGTGTCTTAAAACCTTTGCTAAACGGGCTTCAAACCTTCGCTGAAAGTGCGTTCAATCGTTCATGAAATCTTCAAAGACTGAAACCGCAAACGAAGAAAGAACCGTTGCGACGACTTTTTGTGCACGAAGTAAACGCTTTTACGAATGACCTAATTGCATACCGATACGTGGTTTATGAGACAAACGTTTACTGCTGTACTCCTGTATTATGGTATTTTTATGCGGGTATTGTCTTATGTAGAACCGTTCCTTTTTCGGGATTTTTAACTAACCGTTTAGACATAAGGTAAGCCTGGTTTTATGCACGCGCCATGTTTCCAGCGGTCCATCTTTCCCTACGGTCGACCAGCCGATCTACGGGGAAATGCATTAGTTTTTTGACAAGGCCCCATCGGTCTAACTAAAAAAGCTTTAGCTTTAGTCACTGTAAAAAACGGCCACTAAGGGATAAATACAAGTTATTCTTCGTCGGGAGACTGCTGTGCCCTGAATTAGATAAAACCCTTGCGGCACTTGAAGCTGCCTAATATTGCAGAAAATGCTCAAATCGCCACCCTATCAGATAGCATGCGGGCTTCATGGACGGCGGTCATTGAACGTTGCTATCATTGCTTACCCAGATATTCATTTCCCAGCGCGTTGCGGTATCTGTCGTGTGATCCCGCAGTACGCCGTTCGCTTCAAAGCGGGCCCCTGCTCGCGAGTGACTACTCGCGAAAAACACCTCATCGCTTCCAATAGGAGTTTTAAAAACCGACGCTTAACCGGCTGCACGGCTCCTTGAAGCAGAACCACCGGACAGACGCCTGTGTTTTACGTTGTGGCAAGATAAATAGCCGGCTTCGCGGATGGTGGTAGCCCCTCGCTTTCATCGCTGACTTCGCAATTCGTTTACACACCTGCAGCAGGTTCGTAGCACCAATCTTCACACTTGTTTTGGCTGTTGCTGTCAGTACTGTATAAGCCGAGTTGGTTAGTTATTGTGCATTCGTTAAAGTGCTATTCAGGTATGGCTTTTTTGTATTCTGCATGTTTTTCAGGCAATGTTCTTGGTGCCTTTTGGCATAGAGTTATGACGGGATTTTTGAAATGTAGCCAAGGCTATGGAAAATATTACTTCAGGAAGTGTGCTGGATTTGGTGGAAAATCTTTCAAAGGAAAAATAGAACTCAGAAGGACACTTTGCCGTGTCAAACGTACCGAAACAGCTTGTCACATTCCGCTGATCCCGATTATAACCAAGAAAGCCGAGATATGAAAAGAATTCTCGAAATATATTGATTCGAAACAAGCTTCAACGACTTTATATTTGAATGAAACGACACAAAACAATTAAAGCGGCATCGATCCATTGTCAAGCAAATTTATCGGTTTCAAAAATTTATCGCTCGTAAAGAATGAGGTCAACGATACAAAAAGATAATAGAGCTGGAAGGTAAGGAGACCGAGCTCGCACTTGCAATGCATGCCTACTCTGGCAGATGAAAACAGTATAATTCATGAGAGGCAACGAATGAGCTTCAAATTTCGCGCGGTTGTCGAAGTTGAAATGCATACCTGATACTATTCAACATATAGTCGTGTTAGGTTTCGCGTCTGTTAAGTTTTCTGCCGCAAGACCGGACGCGATGCTATGTTTAAAGTTGATATTGAGTTTAGTTTACGACCATGTTGCGGGAAAGACAAAAACGAGCTGTTGAAGCAGCTTGAAGCGCTCTGAACGCATTATGTATAGAGCCAGAAGGCATTACAGGAGCCATTACAAAACATGTGTAGTACAGAGAGAGAGAGAGAGAGAGAGAGAGAGAGAGAGAGAGAGAGAGAGAGAGAGAGAGAGAGAGAGAGAGAGAGAACTCTTTACTGTGGGCTGGAGAGGTCAGCTCTGCTAGCGGCAGTGCTTGCTGCGCCAGATGGGCATGATTACAATGCAGTGAAGTGAATGTGAGAGATCGGGAAAGCAGCAATAGAGAGAAAACAAAAGTTAAATAAAAATGGTACGCAATGAAGTGCAAGAAAAAAAAACTCGAAATAAAGTTAAGTAAAAGATAAAAAAAATTGAGCAAATGGAGCCCAGGAAGTGCAGAGTGCCTACAAGAAAAAGGAGTCAGAGCGTAGATGACGACGCAAACGCGTACAGACGTAGCCATGCGCCCAATGAAAAAATTACAAAGTTTTGTCTAGTCCGGAATCTTGCAAAAAACGCCGAAGAATTTTTGTCCCTAAATATGAGTCATTGTTGTCCCAGGGTCCAAGGAAGTGACACAACTGAAGGCTACGCAAGTGCTCGGTAGTCTCGCGCACAGCGCACGTGGGGCACGGTGGTGAATCCTCCCACCCTATTTTAAACTTGAAGCTTCGGGTGTAAGCCACGTTGAGACGCAAACGATCCAGTACACCTTCAGACGCTTTGCTTAGGTCGGGTGGAACACGGAATTTACAGAAAGGGTCAATTCTATGTAGACGTGGATATCCGCTGCGAGGGGGCTGCCACTTCAACATTTGCTCTCTCCAACCAGTTCGATAGGTTTCAACGCAAATAAGGCAAATGATAAGCCTCAGGAATAGCCTGACGAAGAATTTCACCATGGGTAACAGGGTTTTCTTTGCTGTGTACCATAGCAAAGTCGACACGAATACTTCACAAACAGCAGGAGCCTTCATTCAAGAAAGCATCACTCGGTACAACACAAAAAGTCTCTGACAAATCAAAAACAGGGCAAAATAAAAGGGCTATGATAAGTTTGGCACGCAAGGAGTCAAGTTCTGTTCCGAAGCGCTCAGGAAAGGCCTGCTATTGCGGTGAAGAATCATGAAAACCATATAAGGTACGCATTTGGGCTGGTTGGTTCATGATTACGAGTGAAAAAACAGCGGTAAAAAGACAGGACAAGAAAGGACACAGGACCACGGCGCTGCTCGGTAGTCTCTGTTCTTGTCCTGTCTTTTTAGCGCTGTTTTTTCACTCGTAATGATGAAAACCATGAATATGTTTGTATAAACTGGACTAGGTGATGTTACTTTCAAGGTTAAAACGCAACCAGTCAAATTATCTAACAAGTTGCGTGAACCGCATTGTATGGCACGTTCTTTCCACTTCTGGTAAATGCATGTCCCTGAACAAGCGATTGGTTAGAAATAAAATGTGTGTTGCGAGGAACTTTTTCTAAGTTTCCGTCAATATTCGCTAATAATGCTGACTACACCATGGAGCACAAAAGAAAAGGTTGTACTCAAACTTGAGCACTATAAAGCACACTTAAAAGCACATGATCTTGAGACAGGAATCGCATCGCAAATTCACCTGCAATAAATGTTGTGTGATTTCTTTGACATATATACCTTTGGTAGTTTAAACTGTACAACCTTTTCGTGCACATAAAATACCATGTCTTCAGTTTGTTAGTGACCACTTAGTGGGAATATTTCTCTTTTGCTGACTTCGTTGATCAGTGCCTGCTGTCCATTGCTTACAGCAAATATGCACTAGTAGCCGGAGAAGATTATAATATTGATTTTTCCAGTATTCGTTGTATTGCTCGCCATGTCTGCACTTGTGTACAGTGTCACGGATTTATTATATGGATGCATACATACAAAAGTCGCTTTGAATCTCCAGTCTGTCCTTGGTATAGTCACTACTAACTTTTTTGATTAAAGGTGTTGTGCCACCAAATTTTAAGTCTGTAAAAAGCCTGCTGTAGGCTTCCTCTGCATGCAACGACCCTCAACACGAAGTGCTGGGTACAGCAAGCGCTTAATATATATTTTAATTCGCTTCTAAAAATTACCTAAATGCTCTTCTGGAAATCGGGACCCATCGCTAGCGCCACTAACCATGACGTCAGTGAATTGCCAGCGCAGCAAAGTTTGTGACGTCATACAACGCTAGCGACTCGAGCGACGTGAACGTGAACTCCAGTTACCACAGTTTGTTTGGTCGCGACGTATCGACACACTATACCGATACGACGGCGACGACGACGCGACGCCGACGAGTCGTTAAACATCGGCCAACTGCCGAATTGCCAGACCGCGTTGTCACACACCACGCCGACGGCGACACAAACACGTCGGCCGATGGAAAGTCGCCGTAGTGTGACTGACTCGCCGACCGAAGACGCCAACAAAACCGGTCGCCTGACTGGTCGCACGACGCGTCGTCAATCGACCGAGAAGCGAAAACTGCGCCCCGACAACATTCGTGCCGCAATGAACGCGGCTCTATTTTGTTAGTTTCTGGAGGGTAATAAACGCAGTAAGTTCCATGAAGCCCATACAACTCAACACTAGCGCTAATGCGATCCGTATTTTGGCGTTCGACGCTTCGGCCGTGCTCTTCGGCGACGCCGCTACCCCGGAATGCGTGTGCGATCGGCTCGCCTGTAGAAAATATAAGGTCAGTTTCGTGCAGAAGAACAGTTACGTAGGGTAATTTGGGTAATAAGAGATCAGTATCGGCAAAGGTTTTTAACGTAAAACGTAAAACCAAAGTACGGCAAGCACTATCCCTTCAGTGCAAAATCGCAGTCGCAGCCGGCACACTTATTTTTGCGAGCGCTTTCGCAGAAGAGCAGAGTTGATGGCGATAAGCTGTCGCGGGGGCTTCGCGGAACCTTGCTGCGCAAGCGCTATTTAAAAAATGTGAGTTTACAAGCCAGGAATTCTGTAAACTAGCTAGTAAACACCGACGTACGACTCCAAGGATGGGCCTCCATCTAGTACACCGGCTATATCGCGGAGTGGAATCGTTTGTTCGCTGGCTCAGTGGTCTCGCGCGTTCCGCCCATCCGGTCAACGTTGCCGGTTCGATTCGCGGCGGGGGCAGCTTTTTTTTTTTATTTTTTTAGCGTTTTTTAGTTAATTTTATGGTTTGCAATCCATGGTTTTCATTTGTCTGCATCCGAGGATGCAGACAAAGAATCCGCGTCGGAGCTGTCGCGGCTTGACGTGACGAGTCGGCGTGTTTACTTCCGTGGTGAAGCACGTATGTGGGGGAGCAGACGCCGCAGTAAAGTCGCAACGTACCGCAGCGCCGCCGTGGCAGAGCCTCCTCGAAACACTGTGACGTCACTGCTTGAATCGGCGCCCAGAAACCGAAACCGAATCCTGTTCACATGAATCGTGCGATAATAAATTTTTCACTCAGAATATGTGCGTGTGAGAGCATGTATCATGCTTTCTAACGAATTATAAAACGTTTGCAACAAAGAATGCACAAGCAACAAATTTGGTGGCACAACACCTTTAAGGAATTCAGGCCTGCGCAATCTCTTGGTGTTTGAGGAACCGTATCTCATTATTTTATGAGTGCAAATACTGCCTGCTGGCGCTACAAAGCGTCTTACAATTAAGGACATACGTGTATCCTTTGCGCTCTTAAAACGTTTGCTGGTAAAGGTTTGTTCGTTTGAAATGTTTCCATTGGTTTGCTGTAAAAAAGTGCAGAACGAATCTAAAAATCGTAGGCAGCCTTCCAACTACACAAGCAAATGAAATCAAGAGACAAGATATTTAAAGAATTCTGCAGAAATTTAGAGTATCTACTAATGCGTAACATTCTTATGTCCATTTTCTTGAGTGTGAGTTTTGAGTCAACGTTCCTGGTTTTTATAAATCCTGTCCGATTAATTACCTCCCTTTACGCTATTATAACGATTCGAAGTGGAACAATCGCGAAATCCGCATTATTGTGGAAATGCAGGGCGCTACAGGGAATTCATTTTCCGTAATTGCGTAATATTTGTTTCATTTTTTAGTTTCTCAAAATTTCGTTCTACCAATTATCTCCATTTACGTTATTATAACCATTACATTTGGAATTTTCCCGAAATCTGCCCTATTGTGGAAATGCAGGGCGTTACACGCTTTGCCATTTTACGTATTTTTTGTATTTTTCTTCTTGTTTAGTTTTTCAAAATTTCGTGTGACCAGTTATATCTATTTACACGCTATTATAGCGATTACAGGTGGAACTTCGCGACATCAGCGTTTTTTGTGGAAATGCAGGTAGTTGCACGGTCCTGGCTGTTGGGTAGCTCGGCAAAGAATGCTACGCATTATATTCTGCATACCCGTCCAACAGACGTCTCGTGAGCGTTCACGGATTGTCCCAGCAAGCTTGGAAGACTGCTGCGATAAACGAGTACAATGTGCCACTCTCCTTATCCTTATGATAGCGGCGTCCGATAGGAAGTTCAATGCCCCAGAATAAGCACAGTACTACGTCAAGGTCATTCGAATTCTCCTACCTGTGGCAGTGGCTTTTCTTA